>OVAP01004678.1:0-14166 GCA_900406295.1 Aurinia saxatilis | reverse complement strand
CTCGGCCTTGTCTTCTAGACTTCAGCCTCACCTCTCCTCACTCTAATAAAATCAACACATAGACTGTTTGTTCAGTTTGTAGATCTCTCTCATCTCTCATTGTAGGCAAAAAATGTAGCCACGGATGATCTCACAAGTCATTAAAACTGTAGATCCTCGGCTCCATCAACATCTAGGTAGTACTCTTTTCTTTTTTTGCCTTTCATTGAGCTGTGTTTTCTCTCCTCTTCTCATGGTAAGTTAAGAGAATAGATGTGTTTGTAGATCTCTTTCTTTCCACCACAGAGGATCTCGATGGTGGAGAGTATCTGTTTCCACCACAGAGGATCTCCTCATCTCAGAGTTTCTCTCAAGCTTTTGGTTTCGCCAAATTCCCCAACATCTCCTCCTCTTTCTTCCTTCTATGCTTCTTCGTCGTACCCACGGGATGCTGCTCGATCCATTTTCAAAGTTTAGATCAAACTGATGTGGTGACTCCGACAATTCCAGTGATCAAATTACGATTGATTTATCTAGGTAACATAGATAAGCCCACAGTTACATTTTGAAAAAAAAAATACATCCAATATCAAAAATTAAATTTATAAACATAAAACACCTTTAAAAAAAATACATATGTTACAAATAAATAAGTTGAACGTCAAAATTATGACCAATCTTATAAAAATATCTCTCTATAAATACAATACTCAGATTAACCAAATTACTAGATAAAAATAATATCAACAATTGGCCACAAATTAACACTAACCAAATAACACAAATGCTAATTTAACCTTGCTTTTTAAACAAAAGTAAAATGAGTGATAATTAAAGGTTTTTCTTGGTAACGTAGTTGAAAAAAGATGTGCATGATGAAAAAAAGTGAAGCAAAGAAAACAAAGTTAATTGAGAAAGAAACATAATAAAAACATTATCAGGCATTTTATTATTATGAACTTTAGGAAAACATACTACCAAAAAGTACTACCGGATAAATATTGTAAGACGTCTTCTAGAAAAAAAATTTCATTATTTTCATAATATAGATTAAATACACATCAAATGTAGACATTTTGATACAACAACAAATTCTTGAATGATAGTTAAGAAAATAAAAATAATAAACAATAGTTACAAAAAAAAAAATACACTATACAAGAAAAAAATAGTAATAAAATTCCGCCAATAGCTATGAGCCTCATTGTTCTACAGAATTGTGCATATCAAATTTGTTCTTCCTATTTTCTTTTTATTTGTCATATCTTGACTAAAATTACATTTTTTTTACTGAGTTATGCATGTCATATTATTTATGAATTTTATTAAAACATACTAACAATTTTCTTGCTGAAACAAATATTAGATTAACAATTTTTAATTGATATTATATATTCTAAAATGGTTAAAAAATAAAAATAAATAGTGTAAATAAATGTGAAATTTTTAAAACCATCGAGGTTATATAGCACTTTAAATTTACAATATCATATTAACAAATTCATTGTTTTTTGTTTTTGTTTTTGTTTTTTTTAACAACTACACATTAATTACATCAAATCATCCCAGTAAAATTGGGTGCCAAAAAATGTGGACAATTGTTTACATAATCGAAATCTAAAGATCTAATGTGTGCCGAACGAGTCAGACAGTCTGCCCTTGTGTTTGTCGCCCGTCGAATGTATGTCAGAGAGAAGGAGGGAAATCGTCCTTTAAGCTCACCGAACGTATCTAACATGATATCAAAAGTTGGCCAATCTAGCGGGACTTGTATAATGCTCAGCAGTTCCATACTATCTGTCTGAAAACATGAACACGAAAGATTTAGCTCATGGAGAGTTTGCATTGCCTTAAAGAGGGCCTCAAACTCCAAGTGGAGGGGAGAGAGGCTCCGTCGGGTACCTTGACTACCAAGAAGTATAACCCGATTTCCGTGACAATAAATCCAATTCAGTCCCAAAGTACTATCTGAACGGGTCCACGAACCATCCACCTGACAATAAGTAAATGTCCTCTCAGGAACCCGAGCAAGTGCATGCGGTTGTTCAGAGATTTCCAAAAGCTGGGCCCCTTTCCAAGCTGAGCATTCTCGCTCCACCAGTTTTATGATTTCCGTAGTATCAAATTATGTACCCCGGAAAACCTTATTATTCCTTGAATTCTAAATAAACCAAAGTATCCATGGAAAACTATATTTGTTATCCAACCAACTTGGATCATTGGCATTAGTTTGTGGAAGACGCCAAAATAAATAATCCATATTTGCATAGATTGAGCAACCCGGGAACGAGTTATCATCCACTGAAAATTTGGCCAATTCCCAAATTTTAAGCGCCCACGGACATTCAAATAAGGTATGGTTGATAGCACTGTTTAACTTAGAAATTAAGACTGGAGAAGTTTAAAGCATGACATAACATGATTATGCAATGCAAAAGCCACAGATTGGATCATAATCTCTTTACCTCCTTTGGATAGAAGTTTAGAGGACCATCCATTAATCCGACCCTGAAGTTTCTCATTTACAAAGTTAAAGACTTTTGCCTTTGAACCTCCTAGACTTTCAGGGATTCCGAGATAATTACCCATCCCTCCTTCCTTGTGGATACCTATCATACGTTTCATGGATTGCCGCACGTCATCTGGAACCTTATGACCAAACATTATAGATGACTTGTTAAAATTTATAACTTGTCTGGAACCTTTTCATATGCTCCTAAAAGTTCCAGTATACCAGCACATTCTTCTGGAGTCGCCTTACAAAAGAAAAGACTGTCATTCACAAATAACAGATGAGAAATTGCCGGACTGCCTCTAGCTACTTTAAACCCTGTGAGGGCTTTAACCATTTCCTGTTGCTTGAGGTTAGCAATTAAGGCTTTCGTACACAAAATAAACAGATAAGAGGACAATGGATCCCCTTCCCTTGTCGTAACCCTCTTGCAGGCAAGATCAAACCTTTTGGATCGCCATTGAGCAACACCTGAAAGGAAACTGACCTCACACAACACATGATTTCTGAAACACATGTTTCGTGAAAACCTAACCGAAAGAGCACCGCTTCCAAAAAATCCCATACAATCCGATCATAAGCTTGACTCATATCGGTTTTAATAGCCATAAATTCCTTCTGACATGCCTTGTTTGTCCTGAGCCCGTGAAATATTTCCTGTGCTATAAGAATATTGTCCATTGTCAACCACCCTAAACGAAATGCCGACTGCGTTTCAGAGACCAGTTTGGGCAATATGTCCTTCAATCATAAGCATAGAACTTTCGAGATAATTTTATAACTCACATTACACAGACTAATCGGTCTGAAATCCCCCATTCCTTTAGGTTGATCTATTTTCGGGATCAAACAAATGTTCGTCTCATTAAGTCGCCTATCAAACCCTCATGTTCGTAAAAAACCTTGTACTAAACCAACCAACTCGGTCTTAATAGATGACGAAAATTGTTGGTAAAAAACTGCCGTCATCCCATCTGGGTCCGGAGATTTTTCTGGATGCATATCAAAGAGTGCTTTCCGGACCTCATCCTTTGTAATCTCCTTCAACATACTCAATTCATTTTCTCTGTTACCTTAGGATTTATCGATTGCAATAACTCGTGTGCATTATCCGTAGCAGACGAGGTAAACAAACCCTGAATATACTCAGTGGCCACTTTTTCCATTCTGAATTCTGTAGCAACCCAGTTCCCACTAGAGTCTAACAACCCCGTACTCCGATTACTAGCTCGTCGTTGTTTTGTAACCGCATGGAAGAATTTTGTATTCTTATCTCCTTCTTTTAACCAAAGATTCCGACATTTTTGTTTCCAATACATTTCTTCCTCCTTATAAGCCTCTTGGAGTTTCGTCGTAATGTCCAAAATCTCCTCCTGAGAAATCTTATCATCCAATTTTGCCTCCTCTAGTGCGTCTTTTTAACAATGCTAAGTTAGCTTGCCCAGGTAGCACATTATTTTTCCTCCACCACAAAATGGCATTCGTACAGTTTTCAATTTTCTCTACAAAACTCGTCATCCGGAAGTTCCTTGTTCTATTCCAACCATTTGTTATCGCTTCCTGTAAACCGTCCTTACCCACCCATCGTTTATCAAATCTGAATGATTTTTCCTGGAAAATTCTTGAGCATAAAAGAGACCCAAAAGTGGTATGTGATCCGACCTAGTCATTTTCAGATATTTTACCATTAAGGCGGAATACTTACTATGCCATTCCTCATTACCCAATGCCCTGTCTAAGCGAAATCTAATTGTTTGTTTTTTCCGAACTTCGTTTTCCTGTATAATATGATTACCCCGCCATGATAGCTTATTCCCATAGTACTGAAAGTCCAACATTCCACAGTGGTGTATCATGCTATTAAAAGGAGCAAAGGATCGTGCCGATCGTAGCGGACCTCCCTATTTTTCATGATTTCCAGCTATTTCATTAAAATCCTCCATCATTAGCCATAGGGCCGAGCGATTAGCACTAATATCGTTTAAACGGTCCCAAACCATGTCCCATTTTTTAATAACCGGATCTCCATATACAAAAGAGATAAACATTTTTTCTCCATTCGCTATAGCACTTGTATCGATAAGACGATTATTTGAAAATAAAACTTCCAAATTTATTTCATCATTATAAAAAAGAGCTTGACCTCCACTTGCTCCAACCGGCTCAACCGTAAACAAACTATTGAAACCAAAATGACCTTTAAAACCATCCAAATATCTAAAACAATGTTTTGTTTCTGATAAAAATAAAATCGATTGCTTATGTTGCTTTCATAAGTCCGGTAAATATTCTTTTGTCAAGTCTCCTCCGAGTCCTTGACAGTTCCAACTTAAAATTTTCACGTTTGATCCGGCGGTTTTGGGAGCGCCGCCATCCCCATTCGATAAATCTGATTTCTTTGACCCTCAAGATTAAAACATGTTCGAGTCTCTATTATCCATATAACCAGTAATAACATGTCAATCCTCGTATTATTATTAACCACTTGTCTTTTAAAATCCTTATTTTTACCCGAACTAAACAAATAAAACCATTCTTTTTCATTTCTTCTAAGTCAGTCACAATCTGACTAGAAGTGTGTTGAAAAAAATTCAATCTTCCTCTCCACCTTCACCCATACACCCAACCTCAATCAAAAAAAAAAAATACAACATATTTATTCTTTACTTCAATCACAAAATCCAGTGCCTCCACCAGAGAACCACCAGTAAACACCATCTCTGTTGCCGCCGATGCGTATGAAACAGATCTCCGCGATCTTGTTTCATCTCATCATCAACAAACCAGTTCTCCATCACACCATCACCGTAAAACCTCCTCCCACAATCAAACCACCCACCAACTCCGATAGCCTCCACCAGAGAACCATAGCAAAAGCTGATCCTACCCTGTAAAACAAGACCCGTAAGCCGAGAAGCTTTTGAGACCCATCTAGTCTCCGAAACCCATCGAACCAAATCTTTACAAACCATAAGAAACTGAAAGCGGGTTAAGTGAACTATACAATCATTACCCGTAGAATGATACAAACTTAAATCAATTAGAATCCAATCAATAATCTCAAGGAGATTGGGGAGGTTTCCTACAAATCTCCTCACATTTACACGAACTCCATCTCTCCATTGGTTACATGAGAAACCCAGATTTCCACTATCTTGAGTCACCAAAAACAAAACACTCAAACCTCCATAACTCCGTATATTCCCAATAATCCAAAGAAACCCGCCGAATTTCCTTGTCCCCTGTTTAGAGATTCCAATGGCGAATCTTAAGAACACCGATCTGAGACGCAAAGCCTCGACCAGGTCATGCTCCTCTCAGAGCACCGTCTCCCCAGACTGGATCGAGATCCGAGGCTTCCCCAAGTCCCAACGTCTCCCATCATAGATCTTGCCCATCCATGACCGTTGATTTCTCAACAGAGACATAATCGATCCCACCCATTCATGAGATCTTCGCACCACATATTTTCGATCCTTTTCCGAGGATCGATTTGATCTATCCATAATCATACCCACGACATCCTCACAACTACTGGAGAAAACAACCATAGAAAACGTCACCATCATTCAGAAATTGCGACGGAGAAAAGAGAAGTGTTCATCGTCGCCGAGAGAGAAGAGAGAGAAAGTCTCGTTTCACTTTTATAAGGGTTTAATGCAAAAAACCCTTCAACTCAAGTAAACCGTGCAAAATAACCCTTCAACTCAATTTAACCATGCAATATAACCCACCGCTATAATCAGTTTCGCTTTGGATTCAAACTCACAAAATATTGGTATTCTAATAGGCGTGTAACCAATAATGTAAGGAAACATTCAATAGTAAACTATCGTAGGTTTTTTTAATAGACTGTATTTGATTCTGAAGGAAATAAAAATTCTCTCATGTGTCAGAAAAATTAAAAAATTATCTCTTGCGCCTATGAAAATCAAAAATGAAATTAGGGTTTGGTTTTAATTTTATTATTAATTTTTATGCTATTTTCTCTATTTCATGCCATTTTAAGGGTAAATTTACCAAACAAATCGAGTTGGAGGGTTATTTTGCACGGTTTACTTGAGTTGAAAAGGGTTTTTTTTTTTGTCGTCAAAAGCTTTATTGAAGTCCACAAATTACAAAGCCCAAACCGAGCCCAAACATACAGCAAATTTAATCAAAAAGACCTAAGGGCTACGTGGCCTAACTAAAACTGTTTAGGAGAAGCTTCTTGATCCCAGTGAAACAGACGCCATTAATACTGCTTTTCCGACNACCTAAGGGCTACGTGGCCTAACTAAAACCGTTTAGGAGAAGCTTCTTGATTCAAGTGAAACAGACGCCATTAATACTGCTTTTCCGACCATCGTCAGTTTCTGTAAATGATCTTCATCCGTCATCAGTTTCTTCAAGCCAAGGTAAAGACTTTGAACCATAGACTTCAAGCCCTCTTGCCCAAATCCTTTTACCTGCAATTCTTTCATCTAGATCTTGGATTCTTCAAACCACAGTTTGATCCGAGAACTTAATTCATCAAAACCTCATACAACTTGATGAAAAGCTTTGAATCCCAATTAAATTTCATCGGACAGACTGCCAAATCTTGTAGACTTTACCCTAAGAGATACTAGCTTTAGCTTCAAGCATGCATCGCTAATAAAAGCAATGTTTTATCTCATCGGACAAAGAAAACAAGCACTCCAAGAACAGAGATAGAGTATTAACAAGTAAGGAAACAAACAGAGCAAGAGAAAGATAACCCTATCTAGATCGGGAGCCAAAACCGGAAAAATCGGATCTCAACCGAATAGACCGAAGACAAAAGTAGAACAAAAGAGAAGAAAAAAAGACAAAAGATATATACAAGCACAGCGCCGGCGAGATCGCCGGACGCCGGCAGGAAATTTATCACAGCTTTGAAGAGTTTTTTTTAGAAAGATGGGAGAGATGTTTTCTGGTGGCAAATCTATTATGTGTTTTTGATTTTGTTTTGTCTCGAGTCATGTGTCTAATGCATGTAGGCTTCAGGGTTCTATTCTCCATTTTTACATAAATTTGGATTAAATCAAGTATATCAATACGACGTCGTATTAATTGTGAGGTTTTCTGAACTTTTTTTTTAATCATAAAATTGAAAGAAAGGTCGGAGTCGAACCCAGAGTTTTCTACTAGACCATCATAGTTTTCTGTACATTATGCTGTTTTAGTGCACCATGCATAAATATATCATGGGTAAACTTGCAAATTTTGACCCGTTAACGGATTTTTTGTACTAAACCATTTTCTTTTTGTATAAATAAATTTATATTCCCAAACTCATGGAACAAAGAATTATTATTGACTTTAATGAATCAACTTCTTATTGTTAAATTTTCAAACAATAAATAACTACACATGATCTTAGTATTCAAAGATAAAACAGGAAATTAAAGTGAGCATAATCATGCATCACATTTTCATACATATTTTTCGACCAAAAAAAAATATTGTCTTTTCCTTGTCTTAGGTAGATGATTCATTTTTCTCTTTTATGGTGTCAGATAAATTTTTCAACTATACATAGAGTTCAACATCTATCGTTCATGCTATGTAGTTAGCTCTAATAACTTTGAGAGCTAGGAACTTGAGTTTCTCGATATTTTCAAATTCTAAAATAAAAATCATAAAAATCATTGATATTATTTATTTAAAGTGAACCACACATATTGATAAATATAAATATATATTACATGGAGAACAAGCATACAAAAATGAAGAAAAAATCGTGGTAGATTCTTCATGAGTAAATTCTCCAACAAATACAAAAAAATTACACATTATATTAAAATAAAAGGTAAACGAATCATTTTTCTTGCAAGTTTAAAACTAAACAAATTTCTTATAAATTATTTGAGAGGGAGTTAAAATATTTTGAATGATTTGAAATGAGTGAAATTTGAGAGTATTTATAGATTGAGAAAGCATTGTTCATAGTTGTTTAATTTTTTTTAAAAAAATGAGAAAATTTTGCTTTGTGACTGTTCAAGATAACATAAAAACAATTTATCACAATAGTTTATTGAACAATCAGTTAAATTCCCCAAAATTAAATCAAAGATTTATATACAGATGGAAGAGTCTCTTTATATAAGAAACATAATTTAAACATATATTTAACGGTGGTAGTATGGTGACAGAGACATACGTATAAAAATAATAAATAGATATATTGCGGCTCAGACGTCCATTATAATAGTTCTAGCATGTTGAGAAACCACATGAATAATGAAATAATATCGCGGATTATCCATCCATTGTAATATATAATAATAATGCATAAAAAAACCATGGTATAAGAATAGTAAAATAATTTCAAGACGATAAATTGCTCCTAAAAATAGTAAATTAATAGTGGTGCATTGTTCAACCACATATAAATATTTATAGAGGTAATATCCGTAACATAATGGTTTATATAGTATAATAATATATAGGTAGAAAGAAAGTATTACAAACCATTCAAGTTCCATCTTATAAATAGAGATAAAAAAAAATTAAGGTTATTGTGCTTGTATACTGACAGTGAATTCCATGTGAATTATATTATAAACATCATTTGCATTGCAATATATGACCCAGAGTCCTCCCTTCTTTTTACTTTCATATGACTTTCACAATAATAAGCACATTTCTGTATGGTAATAATAACATACAAAAATACTAGTACTACATTTGAGTGTGAAAATTGGAAGAGTTGACTTGGTTTCAAGCATGATCCAATCCCTATTTGGTTTAGTCAATAACAAAACAGTTGTTTCTCAAATACAAAGTCATGTCTAAACGGTGGGAACAATAGTTCCAATATAACCAACTCCAGCGACAAAAAATGCACAAGACTGTAAAAACAGATAAACGTAGAAGTACGATCCTCCAAAAGCGAAATCGTAGCATCCGCAGAAGAATATATATAGCCCAACAACGAGTTCCCTCCAATTGATTCTGCAAATGTTATAGCTGTATTCATATCAAAGTGCTTGAAGGTTAATTCATTGTAACTCTGTTTGTGATAGAGCTGTTGGTACCTTTGTCCAAATCTGGTATAAAGCTTAGTTGTAGCTTTAGTTATTAGCTTAGACTTGAGAGTATCGCCTAGTTTTTCAGTAACAACCCATTCGTTAACCCGCCCTGCCTCTAGTAACCCGATAAAAGTGGCCTTTGTGCGATGCATAGACATTACATTCTCGAATAAGATCCAGAAAACAAGAAGGTGGAGTGATCTACATTCGACAAGAGCAAAGTTTTTCGTCAGCTCAAGAAATGAGAAAAACAGAGTTTTTATGGAGTAGAGAGAAGGCAGATACGTTACCGAGGTGTAGCGATTGCGTTAAGGAGAGTAATGGTGGTAGGAACATAAACAGTTGCCCATTTAGGAACTTGGAGCTCAGGGAATAGCACAGTTGTTGGTAAAATGAGACAGTAGAAGACAAATGTGAAGATGTGTACTACAATCTTCCTTATGAAGAAAAAATTGTATATGAGATAAAATTTCTTCCAGGCCGACACTTTTTTGTTCTGTAGAATTTCCATTGTCATCTTTCTCCAGAGATTAGCTGGTCCACAAGACCATCTATGTTGCTGAAACCGGTATGCTTTGAATGTACTTGGCAATTCATTTTTCACCTAAATTTAGAAAATAATTTCTTGAAAAAAAATCTTACTTTAGGTATAAATAATGATGGAGTCTTTTTAAAAAGGGTTTGTTGTGTGTGGTACCTCGACGTTATGGACATAGACGAACTTCCATCCATGAAGGCAAGCTCTTACAGCTAAATCCATGTCTTCTACTGTTGTTCGATCTTTCCATCCTCCAGCTTCGTTTAAAGCTGCGATTCTCCAGACACCCGCGGTTCCATTGAATCCAAAGAAAGCATGGATTGAAGATCCTGATTCTTGCTCAGCCAAGAAATGGTAGTTTAGTGACATCTCTTGCATTCTTGTCATCAGACACTCGTTCGCATTCACTACATACAAAAAATGCAACTTGAATCAAACTTGAGTTTAAATATAACTATCTATTTCCGAAAGATTGTTGATTTTACCAAACTTCCAGCGGCATTGAACAAGAGAGATTTCATGGTTGTGGATAAGAAAAGGGATGGTTCGAGTTAAGAAGTCAGGATCAGGCTGAAAATCAGCATCGAAAATGGCGACAAATTCGCATTGTTTCACATAGTTGTGCATCATTCCGGCCTTTAATGCTCCTGCTTTGTATCCGATTCTGTTGTCTCGAATCTCTGACATTATGTTTATACCTCTTCTTGCCCACTTATCGCATTCCGCATTCACCAATTCCTGTCTTTTCCAAATCATTTCATATGTCAAAACTCTCCTAGAGTAATCATAAAAATTGACCAATAAAAGAAAAAAATGGAAACAGAAAAATTGAACAAAGGACCTTACTAGCTGGATCTGTGGAATCATCAAGAACTTGAACTATCATTCGATCTAACGGCCACGATAGCCTGCAGGCTGCTCCTATAGACAACTGACACACCTGTGACAACAACAATATGATTCCTCCATTAATATAATATAGTTTAACTTTGGTTACAAGAAATTAATGAAATTTACCTCTTTCTCATTGTACATTGGGATCTGAATGAGAACCATTGGGTAGTTTGTGTTAGCTAGCTCAAGATCATCATCTTTTATAGCTTCCCATTTGTGTACTTTCTCAGGTGTTCTTCTAAGTATTTTCACGATCACTACAACTATGCTCATGTAAACTCTTTCTATGAACAATAAAAAGGACATCACCAAACATAATGTCACTAAGCATTGCAAGATTGGTATACAGACTAAGATTCTTGTTTGCCTCCAAATGTGTACAAGTTGTCCAATTATGCCACTTCTAATAACCTCATCAGTATCTGATGATGATGATGATAAGTTGTGTCTTTGGACCTTAAAACCAAGGAAAAGGGATATTATATAATGTGGAAACAAGAATCATAATTAAGTGCAACAGAGGAGAGAAATGAATTTACCAGAAACGAAGAGGAAGGTGGGAGAGAATCATAAAGAAAGAGGAAGAGCTTCTTCATAAATGGTGACATTTTTCTCCAAAGAAGCTCAAAACCTGAACATGGAGGAATTTTTTCCTCTAGCAGAGATCTTGGTTTGTATCCTGAGTTTGATGATTCATAATAAAAATGTCAGGACCAGATCTTGTTTTTGTTCCTCATCTTTTATAATATATAACAGCTAAGCATAANATAAATGGTGACATTTTTCTCCAAAGAAGCTCAAAACCTGAACATGGAGGAAAGGTTTTTTTTTCCTCTAGCAGAGATCTTGGTTTGTATCCTGAGTTTGATGATTCATAATAAAAATGTCAGGACCAGATCTTGTTTTTGTTCCTCATCTTTTATAAGATATATATATAACAGCTAAGCATAGCATCACATTCTCTTCATCTCCTTAAATATTATAATGTCTAAGAAAAACATTATAGATTAAAGAAAATTATTAGTCTTATATAATTATTTGAGTTGGGATGCATAATGCATCATTTGTAGTCAAGTTGCTGAATCCCCGGGTGAATAAATGTTACAGTTGTACTCGTTACTTTTCTGTTTGTAAAAGTGATGTTGACTTTTGCTTCTTCTATTTTTCTAACATTGAACATTCCTCTCTTGCTTCAAAATTCTGTTAACTCTCTTTCTCTCTCTCGTGACGTAGTATTTTCGCAAGATTCTTATTAAACCCCAAAAAAAAAAGAAAAGCTTTTTGGTAGTTTTATTACAAGAAAAACATGAAGGCAAAAGNTTGCTTCAAAATTCTGTTAACTCTCTTTCTCTCTCTCGTGACGTAGTATTTTGCAAGATTCTTATTAAACCCCAAAAAAAAAAGAAAAGCTTTTTGGTAGTTTTATTACAAGAAAAACATGAAGGCAAAAATCAATGTGTTTTACAAATTTAAAGAAGAAAACAAAATGCCTGAGGAGTGAGGAATATGATGGAGGGTTGAGTTTGTCGATGTTTGGTTTTACAGAAAACAGAAAATATAAAAATGTAACAATGTAACAAAAACAAGAATAAAACAATGACTTGAGTTCGATGGCATCTCAAATATAAAATGAAATGAACGCACAATGGATTTGCATAATCAATTGAAACAAGTGGAGGATGGCGAAGTTCGGATATCAGGAGAAACTATGGACGGATTAATTTATATAAAGCGATCCAAAGATAAAGAAGTGATGTCTTAAAAAATAAAATAAATCATAAGAGTCATAACCTTTAGGGATCTACTTAGAATCACAATAAGTGATTCAGAATAAAACCTTGAAAGCAAATGCAAATATGAGTCCAATCTAAAAAACTGGAAGATATTTGGGGGGTTTTTACCTCAGAAGCTCTCTCTTTGCTACCAAAGAGATGATATCTACTCTACAATTTGGTTTTTAGAGAGCAAAGCCAACCAACCACTTTTTTGCATCTTCACAACTTGCACTCTCAATTTGTTCACAATCATTTGCTATTTTGTGGAACTGGAATGAACATGAAACATTATTTGTTTTTTATGGTAAACAAAATCATTATTCTCGCACGTCTTAGATTCTCCGGGTCCATACCATATTAGTATGGGTTTTTTGTCTTAATTTTTAGGAATTATTTCTTTATTTGCATTCTTTCCTCTGGAGACAAACAAATCAACTTATAATTCTATACCATATTCATATACAAATAAAAAAATGATTATTTCTTTACAAATATGAAAATTTCGTTTTTGACATTTTACAAATAAAGTAATGGTTTGCAAATTGCAAAGCCAAAGAAGACTAGATCTAAGAGCTTATGTAGTTGTTGAGTTGTATTGAAAGAGTAAGTAAATAAATGGGTTGGCATTGGTCATTGATGTTTACAGCTACACACAAATTGTGGATAATAATCAGAAAAAGAGAAGAGTTCTCTCACGTGCCAAACATATCTAAACAATTCACATCAATTGCGTCCTTTGGGGTACCCATGTGATGTGTTTCTAAACAGAAATTCAAGTTCTTTTTGTATTATCATCGTGGGAGTGGGAGTGGGAGTGGGAGTGGGAGTGGGAGTGGGAGTGGGAGTGNTGAACACAAAAAGTTTTTTCTAACTCATAATTACTCAAAATAGAAGAAAAAGAGTAATTTTATTTATTACTTCTTTTTCACTTAAATTATCTTTAACTCATTTTTTACTTCAAAATAAATTCTTCATTTTTTACTTCACAATAAATTCTCCATATTTAGAATAATCATATTTATTATTTTATTTTTGGAATTGAAAATAGAACAGAATTGAAAGAAGTTACTTCAAACTCCATTTTCGGAGTAAAATATTGAGTAGAGTTGGAGATACTCATTTTATTTCCTTCAATAGTTGAAATGACTCTACAACCGGAGTAGAATCCAACTATTCTGNCAACCGGAGTAGAATCCAACTATTCTGAAATTAGAAGTAAAAAACAAAGTACTATATTAATAATAAAAAGCATATTTTCTATGCATATGTTACGTTTTATATGAACAGTTCAGTAATCTATATTAATCTGGACTTGAAACCCTGACCCAAAAAAAAACTGGATTCGAAATGAGGTGATGATACAGTAACAATATTAGCTGGGTTTTTTTTTTTTTTTTGTCAAACCAAGTTACAGAAAGTCCAAATTTGGCCCAA
>OVAP01004677.1:0-14167 GCA_900406295.1 Aurinia saxatilis | reverse complement strand
GTTTATTTTGGGCGGTGAATAGTTTGAGACACTTACATCCTCAAAATGTGGGTTTTGAAGTTTCGGATAATCATATCATGAACGCATTGCTCAATCCGTCACACTTCCCGGCAGTTCGAATTTTGCTTGATAAGGTTTCTACGGCCTTGCGATTGTCTCGAGGTTCATCAATTAATTTGGTAGAAACTACTGCGAACCAGATAGCGACGAGTATTGCTACAAGTGTTACAAAAANAACCAGATAGCGACGAGTATTGCTACAAGTGTTACAAAAAAACATAGATATCAATCTTATATCGCTCGAGATGGTCCGAATTGGTTAGGATATCGCATAGCTTTAGAGCATCCGAATTAGTATAGTTGCATTCCTCTTGTCACGCGCCTACTGCTGTGATGACTTTGTTTCGGCTGTATGGCTCCAAGCTTTATCGTTCAAATGAATAATATATCGATCGAGACAAAAAAAAATTAAAACGTTAATACAAACACAATCAAAACAAAAAATTGAAAAAGTAAAAATCCAGCCAAATTTTGGGCGGGTGTTTTTTATTCTCTTCATATATAAAACTACACACCAAAAGTAAAAAATTAGTCAAAAACACATCGGAAAATAAAAAATGAAGTGTCCGTACTGTTCATCGGCGCAAGGACGATGCGCCACCACAAGCTCCGGCAAATCAATAACGGAGTGTTCCTCATGCGGCCGAGTAGTAGAAGAGCGACAAACACAAAACCACCACCTCTTCCATCTCCGAGCACAAGACACACCTCTCTGCCTCGTCACACCCGATCTCCAACCACCGCCACAACAATCACCGGAGCAAAACGAGGAAGATCCGTTCGAACCAACCGGATTCATCACCGCTTTCTCGACTTGGTCACTGGAGCCTAGTCCGATCTTCGCTCGTTCGTCACTCTCTTTCTCTGGTCATTTAGCTGAGTTAGAACGAACCCTAGAATTAGCTTCTTCGTCGTCGTCTTCGGGTTCGAATTCGTCGACTGTTGTGGTGGATAATCTTAGGGCTTATATGCAGATTATTGATGTAGCTTCGATTTTGGGGTTGGATTGTGATATCTCTGAGCATGCGTTTCAGTTGTTTAGAGATTGTTGTTCTGCTACTTGTTTGAGGAATAGGAGTGTTGAAGCTTTAGCTACTGCTTGTCTTGTTCAAGCTATTAGAGAAGCTCAGGAGCCTAGAACCCTTCAGGTAAACACAAGTTTAAGCTTTAGATTCTTGAAATGAGTCTTTCTTTGATGACACTAATGAATTGGAGTAATGTGTTAGATGTTATGTTAGGATAGCATTTTGTTGTGGATGGAACCATTTGCCTTTATTTGCGTATGGCTTGGCTTGTTGTCCATTTCGTTCTCAGGAATCTTGAGTAGTTGCCACAGAATGGTGTTACAGTTTTTGAATTTAGGGAACGGGGATCTGTGTATGCTAAGGTTGTTTGAAGCTTGTGTGTTTATAGAAAGGAATCAAATAGCTATTTTGTTTTTCTGAGCTTTGATCCTCAATCAGAACTGTTTTTAGATGTATATTCTATCCTAGAAAGCATAGATTGTCTTTTGTATACGCAGGCTCTGTGACCACCGGATGTGTACTATTACTTGTGAACTTTGACATGAGCATCGTTGGTTCTTTTAGTTTCTTATTGGGACTTATTCCTGCCTAATGCATCTTTTCTTGCTTTGTACCATAGGAAATCTCCATTGCAGCCAACGTACAACAAAAGGAGATTGGGAAGTATATTAAAATTTTAGGAGAGGCTCTACAGCTAAGTCAACCCATTAATAGCAACTCTATTTCAGTTCATATGCCACGATTCTGTACCCTCCTTCAGCTTAACAAATCTGCTCAGGTGTGCCACTAAACTTATTACTTTCTTGTAAGGCCTAAAATGAAATGTGAGTAGTGTATCTATGCCTGATAACATTTATAGTCTGAAAAGTGTCTTCTGATAACATTTCATCATCTGATGTGACCCATTGTGTGAGGGTATCTTAGTTTCATTTTAGCTCTTACTCTGAAGTGAAAAAGCTTTAATTTGGTTTTGTGTTTTATATCTTCGTAGGAACTGGCAACACATATTGGAGAAGTCGTGATCAACAAATGCTTCTGCACCCGTAGAAACCCAATCAGCATTTCTGCAGCTGCTATCTATCTTGCATGTCAGCTCGAAGACAAACGAAAGACACAAGCAGAGATTTGTAAAATAACAGGACTAACCGAGGTAACCCTTCGCAAAGTCTACAAGGAACTTTTAGAGAATTGGGACGATCTGCTTCCATCTAATTACACTCCAGCCGTCCCACCAGAGAAAGCATTTCCGACTACCACAATCTCCACAACCCGTTCAACAACTCCTAGAGCCGTGGATCCACCTGAACCGAGTTTCATGGACCGAGACAAGCCTTCAGTTAAACCAACCGAAACTCTAGATCATGCCTACCAACAACCCAAAGGCAAGGAAGATAAGCAGCCAAAATTCAGACAACCTTGGCTATTTGGAACTTCCAGTGCCATGAACCAAGGGGAGATGCTAAACGAGCCCTCAAAACCAAGTTCTCTAGACTTCGATAAGCAACAACAACTCGATAAGCAGCAGCTCAGCGATAAGGACACACTGCCTATGTATCTAAGACAACATAACCAATTCCCTCCTAGTCCATCTTCATCTTCAGGTATCAGTACAATCAACTGGTCATTCCGACCTTCTGGTGGCTCCAGCTCTTCTACCAACTTACCCGTTGTTCATCCCCCGAAACTGCCTCCTGGTTATGCTGAGATTAGAGGTAGTGGATGTCAAACAGGAACCAAGAATACTAATAATCCCCATGGAGACTTCTGCTAGATAAAATCTTAGATTAAGTCTTTAAGGTGATTTTCATTTTATTTCTCATCAATTTACGTAACTCTTTGTCTCTTGGCTTATACAAATTCATAATCATTCCCTTCATAGTTGCTGCGTTATAGATTTATGATTTCAACATCCTTATAATCCTTAAACATTATAATATAAATAGAGTTTGAAAAGTATGTAAATATTAAAAAAAATGGAAGAGGCGTGAAGGAAATTGCCTAGAATATTCCATTGTGAAATTACGCATATAGAACCGACAAAACAGCAACAACCCAAATTAGCTGTCCAAATTTCCAAAAGTCCTTTTTTTTTTTAATTAAAGGATTTGTTTCTCTTTTCTTTACGTGTAAAACAACCGCCTCACATTAAAAACGCCTTTAAACACGTAACCCCCTCATCAAGATCTCTTTAGAACCGTCGATTCTTATATCTAATCAGTAAATCTCGTCCGTCCATTAGTCCCCCACCTTCTCTATAAAGTTTACGCGTCTATTGATTAGGTTTACCTCATACCCGCTTTTTCTCTTATGCTTATCTCAATTATGGTTGCTCTAGATCCTTTTCTATTTCTTTGTATTATAGAATTTCAGATTCAGATCGTGAAAGATCAGCTTCCGATCTACAGATCGGCGTCGGTGACGCAGATATCTAGCTTCTCCGGTGTGTAATTCATGGCCAGATGAAGAACTGTAACGGCGGCGATCGAGATCTTCGATGATCGGTTAAAGATCTGGTAATTATAGCTTGTTGTAGCTAGATCTGATAATTTGTTCGTATAATTGAATTGAATTCGATTAAATTCGTTGTAATATTTATGTATTTCGATTTCGGAATCCAGATCTGGTGACGAATCATGAAATTCGCCTTGGAGCTCGTCGGATCTACGATTCTGCTTTGATGAGGTGATGAATCGTTGATTTCTATATGGAGGTAGCTGAATCCATCCATGGAGGAAAGATTGAAGAAGAGCGCGAAGATATGTGGTGTTAATGGATGTGAGTGAAGGATGTATGAGATGTTGTGGTTAGGGACGAAATAGCCATGGGGCTTGAGTTTCTGAGTATAAACATCTTTGTCATCCGACCTTTGCCATGACAGGTGCGCTTGCATGGCAGGTCAACCAAAAATCGTTAATAAAAAAAAATAGTTTCGTGTTGGTAGAGAGAGGAGATCGCACGTGGAAGTTTTTTTTTAGCCCGGGTTCTCCTCCTCTCTCGTGTGTGTCTTAGCTCTCTCAGTCACCGCACGCTCTAATTTCTTGATCTTGATTCACAAAATTATCTCAGAACCAACAGAAATATTGTTGATTTCCGGATCGGATCTGGAGACAAAAAGGAACCAAGTCGAATCTAATCCAACATACTCCATGGAGACACATAATAAGGTACCTTCGATTTAGAATTTTTAATTATCCTTTCATTTATTTACTCGCATCCTATAAATTATTAACGCATCTCACAAGATGGCTAATTATCGGACCTGAATTTAAATGGTGAGGGCACAAATATGAAATAGCCAAGTATTTATGTTAATCAGAACCTATTGTCATTTTCATTTTCGCTATTACAAAGCTTTAACTCTTCATACACGATAGTCTTTTTATTATCTACTATCTTTTTAGCCTGTTTCTGAGTTTTTTATGTATTCGTTTATTACATATATAAGATGTATTTCATTAATATTGCTCTATTGTACACGTCGAGAATAAGCTAAAAAAAAAGCTAGTTTTCATTTGTAATCTTCTTATATTTTTGGCAGTAATATTCAGTCTGGAGCTAATGTCTTTACACAATTGTATCATGTAGTTAATTTTTTACTTGAAGCTCGTTTGCGTACGATGATAATATATTTTTTTTTGAATAAAGTATACTCTTTGTTCATTCAAATTTGTTTTCTCGCAACTTTGGTCTTTTGATAATTTGTTTCAATAGCTCCGAAAGGATCCATTATCATCCTAATTATCATTTGATTCATCTCATATAAAGTAATTCAAGGGGTTAAACTTTTTATGTTGTATAGGTCTTCGTGATGCCAGATTGAAGCGGCGTTTAACTAAGTGGGTAAAGGTTTGTTTTGCTAGTAGATCTGTTAAAACGGTAGAGCTCTCTTCATGAGAGATTGGTGGTTCGAATCCACCCAGATCTGTCTCACTTTTTTTCTTTTCAATCGACTTGTACTTTTGTGAAATCAGTATAGACAAATTATAATAGGATAAAAGTCATCGTTGTTGACGAACTAACGTATACAATTCGTGCATTGCATATGGTTTTGGTTCAATTGTATACTCTTCAACCATTTCATTTTGTTTCCAATAGTCGTCATTTTCTATGTAAGCCCAAGCTAGCTGTGAATTAATCGAACTAATTTTTGTAGTCCACGGTTGAAACTCATCATCTTTGCCTTCTCCAGTTCACGTCTATTCGGGAACTTGGTTGGATAAAGACAGTGTATGGCATCAGAGGTTGTTAATGTTGAGAAGAATGTGCTGTTGATTATAAAACAGTCTTTGGTTTTGTGGTTTGTATGCATGATCAGACTAAACAAGAGACTCAGATAGAAACCGGAAAAGAAGTTTTAAGACAAAAGTCACAAATCCTAGAAAAGGAGACAGACTCATCAATGGATTACAAAATACAAATACTCTAGAAGACGACGGTTTTTTGTCAAACAGCTTGAAGAGCACAAGTACTTACCGGTATAACAACTTTATTGCTCTCAATAACCTTGGGGCCTTTGCATTCCAAGCTACATATGCAGCAATATCTCGGAGCATTCAAAGCATTCTCCACCACTACAAACCCATGGGTAAACAACTTGAATCGGAGTTTCACATTCAAGTTCAGACCACCAATTACACAATGAGTATGAAAAGTGGAGAAACAAGTGTTCTCGTCACAAGCGTAGTAGAACCTTGTGTTTATATCTATAACTTGCAAACGCCACATCTTTCTTTTTCAGTTGATACAAAGGTAAGAGGGTGTTGATGAATCGCGGAACTGAAGGGTAAAGAGACTAAAGCACATCCTACATCTAAGTTGAAACGGGGAAGACATGTATACCTGACACCATTATGGAACTGGCCACAAGCATTGCAACAAAAGTACTGATCAGCAAACTACTCTTTTGTTGATTCGCCACCGTCTTCCAACTTAAGTAGATGGTTATAAAGTATGGATCTCCTTTTCCGAAGAAGCTTAGTATATCTTTTGGGAAGGAAGAATTCACACCCCATGGAGCAACATGAGTAAGGAGTACCAACAACAGGTATCTTGTACGCATCACAAATCCTACTCACATCATCAACTTCACCATCTTCATGAAACTTTAGATGATGATCATGTGTGAACTGACGTATATCTTCTTGCCTTAATTCATCTACCTTAACTTCTTCAACTGCTCTTTCCTTCTATACGTTTTCGTGGGCTTCAACATCTGAATGGGCACGTTTACTCTCAAGCAATGGTGGACTCTTGGCACAGGTCAGATCCAACTTAGAGTCACATATGGGACACGAGTAGACGAGTAACATAAGCTCTTCTCCTCAAAGGGAGCAGCACATACAAACATTGCGATCTTGAAGACTTTCACACTTGACAAGAGTAAGAGAGTGTTGAAGATGAAAAGGGCGAGTTATCTCTGGAGCTGACTCTATGCATTCCTTGTGGAAGAAGATATCACATTCAGGAAACTCGGAAGAGTGTTGTTTTCCTTCAAAACATCCAGCGCATTGACCGTGGTCCGTGGTAGAGTATAAAGGGTGACTGTGAATGCGAAATCTCTGAGCAGTTGAGTCATAAGGATTGTATTTGTGCAAAACACGAGACATTTTGTGAAATTTGGAGAAAATGGTCTTAGGTTTAAGGATCTTGATGATGTCTCAAGTCTTGCTAGAACCCTGAGGAGAATTTCATCAAATGTAATGTGAGTTGTTCTTGGATAAGCTCCTCGCGTAACTGTTGCGTAGCTTGGCTCTCAAGGGACCATCTGGGAAGAGCTCTACATCATAGTCGAAGATCTTACTTTCGTATTATGACTTGCTTTGAAACAGATATCTTTGGGCCATTGAAGGCATGAGAAACCTTCGTGTTCAGCACGCTGTGTTCGAATCCTCATCTGTCAAAGTGACTGAGGCCATCCAGATCGTTATATTCTCCACCAACGGACATTCACAGTCTTCTGAAAAATGCCTAAAAAGTAATAGTCAATAAACATTTGATTATTTAGCAACAATGACGATGCATGAGTTAAGGTTCGAATCCACAACTTTCAAAGTCTATATTGTAATTTACTGAATTATCTAACTCAGCTAAAATAAATCAAAAGTGAGTTTTTGTTTACTAATTTCTACCGTTTAAATTCAAAAATGATAAAAACGCTAGACCTAGGTCGTTTTGTAGTTAAACTGACATGTCAGAATGACTCGAAACCACCACCAGAGTGAAGCTAACTCAATTTCCTATGTCTTGTTAAAATTTGAGATTGAAAATCTTACCTTCGTCTGTCACGTTTTTAAGGCACTTCAGACTGGTTCTGAATTGTCATTCCATTTATCTGCCTCTTTTTGTCTCAAATCTTCATTCCAAGNTCTGAATTGTCATTCCATTTATCTGCCTCTTTTTGTCTTAAATCTTCATTCCAAGCTCCAATACATTAAGCACCTGTTAAGACTCTAAACAAACCAAAAGACTCGAAAAACAAAGGAAAATCAAGTGTTAAAGTGTGTCAAAAACACGATATATCACCTTCTCGCTGACATTATTGGTTGGCGCCTCCAACATGTTCCTCAAGTTCACAACACCATTGTGAGCCGCATTGCCAAAAGCGTTACGACTGATCATCGTTACCAATCTTATGTCTCGTTGTGGTCCATCATGGTTGCTCGATGACATTGCCAATGAAGTTGCACTGTTCCAAACCTTGTCTGAGACTTGCTTGCTCCTCGTACCTTGTTTTTGTTATTATCAAAGTGAGACTTTGGTCGAGTCCTACTTTAAGAAAAGTTTTGTCTCTTTGTTTTTAAAAATATCTACTGATAATCCTTGCAATCTTTGTGTTCTTTCCCCTGTTTTGGGCAGAGTCCCTTGTTTCTGTTGGTTTCCTTTGACATTCAACGGTAATAAATTTTTTCCAGCACTAAAAAAACAAGATCATATATAGTGTATAGGAAATGAGAAAACAGGGGACAATCAACAACAAAAGAAAGGAAAGACCCAAAAGAAAGAAAGGATAAAGAAAAACAGGGGACATCACAAATCATGGACTGCCCTATCTCGATCCTTACAAAGCCCACGCGGTGCACCACGGACCACATAATAATGAAGGTGATCAGGTACCACACTATAAGCAATTTCATAAACTGTTGTATTGCCTTTTGCATGTTTGAAATTAATGTCACATCCCATTTGATTTTGTGTTAGCTCAGTGATTGGAGCCAGGAAACTTCTTATTACACCTCTAACACCTTGGATTACTGGAAAAAAAAATGTAATTGAATAACACTAGAATTTGTATATCTTTACATTAATAGATACCAAATCTTTTTCTATATGCACATACTTAAATAAATTTCATTTGATAAAAATGAATATATGCCAATTAAATAATATAGCAATTTCTTTCCACCTCTGAATTTTTTTTGCTTAATTAAATAATATATGCTAAATTTGAGTAAAGTGAGATCTTTTAAATCGGAATTAATATAGACCAATAGCTTAAATTAGATATGCTTAGTGGGAGACACATCTAGCTATATATATATATATGTAAAATTACACTTTTTTCTTTCAATCAAAATTTTTAAACACAATCGATATAATTTTATCATACAAGATGAGAAAACCCTCTCAGATCTTGTTTATTGTTCTAACGATCTTCATCATTCATATAATAGGTTTGTATTTATATTTAGAATATTTCTAACTAATTATGAGTACCATTTTTTTAAAAAATACAATTTTTCCATTGCAATATTACAGTAACAGGAGTGATGGGAGAAATGCAGCTAGACAATGGAAAACGATGTCATGATAACATTCCAGAAAATATAACTGGAGTTTGTTCTAATGGAGAATGTAATCAAATCTGTTTACAAAAGAAGAAACTAGCTGGTGTGTGTATATGGAGACTAAATAACGATACAAAGTGCTACTGCATTCATCTCTGCCCTTAATTTTGTTTTATTTGCACTAAAAATCAATTCGAATGTATTGTAAAACCATTTTTTTTGTATATTAATAAAATAATAGAACGATCAGAAGATGTAATTTACTAGTTTATGTTGATCTTTTTTTCATTGTGATTAGAACACACATTTATATATTCATTGTTTAATTATGTTGATGTAAACAAAACATGTTTGTCTAATTAATTGAAGAAAACTATTACTTTACTTAGTTTTCTACCCAAGGTTGTGTTTGGTGGCATTGTTGTTATAGTCATGATACACATTAATTGCAGTATGGGCAACAACAACTACAATTGATGATGTAACTTCCGAACTACAATCTTTAACTTCATTGAAGATAGTTTGTTTTTCTACTATATGAATGACCATGGAATACTCAAACTCCATTGATACCTATCCTCTCTATTAATCTTTCTCCAATCAATTTTCTCTAGTGTTAGAAATATCTATAGTCTAATGTTCTTTTCATTGCTTAATGTTTACAGTTACAGAAAGTTTTCATGGAACTAGGTTCAGGTAAACAAGGCATTACGCTGTATTTAAAGTGTTCTTCTCTAATTTCATATAAGTTCCAAAACATTAACCAAAAAAGTGACTAGATCTTTTTGGGTATACCAATTAAATTCCATGAGGACTACTCAGTAGCTATAAACATCACTTATTATTGGTTTGATTTTATTTTGATTTTTTGTTTGATTTTAATTTGGTTTTTTGATATTTTTTTATTTTTTGGTTTATTCGGTTTGATGTATTAAGTAGTGACAATATAATAAATTTTTTTCTGGATATTTTTTTTGGAGTGCTTAGTTCCATTTATTTTTTTGTTTATGATATTATAACTTTTTCTTCTATCTCGTATTGTGTTTGGTGTTGTTGCTAATTAAATAGATGGTGATTGAAATTAGCAACCTCGAAATATACTAAGATTTTGATGTGGCAACAAGATTAATCGACGATGTGACTGCTCAACTAATTTTTAACTTAATTGATATAAGAAGAAGAACAAGAAGATTAGTAGTACTAAACAAATAATGTTGTTCTAAAGTATATACTTATTTGAGAGACGACCGATACATAATATATTGTAGAAGATATGATACAAACTATTAAATTTATATAAATAAAAAAAGATTACGTCACATGGTGTTATTTTATTTCATTTAATAACTTTTTCAATGTCAATGATCGATGTTGATCTAATCAAAACAAAATATATCGATTACACCATTTAATTTGAATAAAACCAAATCGTACTCACATGGTTATGTTTATGAACCGAATCTTTAATGTTTTTAAAATCATCATTTCGAGTAAAACGTTACATTCAAATTATTATTATATGCTTATGATACTGTGTTTTCTGACTTTTCTTCTTTCTTTTATGCCTTGTCTACCTAAAACCACGAAAGAGTGGTTTGCACATAATGAATCTATATTGAATAATCAATGAGTAATCTTAAATATATAAATGAAATTTTAAAATAAAGAAGATAATATGAGTTTGTTAAACGTGAAAGAAAGTTCAAATATTTGTAAGAAAATCACCAAAAAAATCTTTTTGTTTCTGCACCAATTTCGGATCTCTTGTCTTCTTCTAATAATGGTTTCAGATCTCTTTATTTATTGGGTTAAAAAGAAATATCAAAATGTTATAAAAATAAGATAAGATAATACTCATTCCGTTTGTTAAAGAGCGTCGTTTTGACTCTTTGTACACAAATTAATATAACATATTAAAAATTCTGTTATACCTCTAAATAATAAGTTGTCTATTCATATTATTTTTTATTTTGAGATTAAAATAGAAATTTAATATTAAAAATTATATTGAAAAATGAAAATGACCCAGAAACACATGGAGTATTTATTATTTTCCAACCAATAATAGTCCTTTAACAAAATACATACAAGGACCGATTTTAAATGGTTTCTTTTATTATGTCAGAACTCAGAAGAAGTAGTTAAATGCACCAATAATGGTAGATCATTTGTTCCACGTTTGTAGCTTTTGAAGTAGGGAATGATACTTACCGTGACGACCTAACTCCATTGATCATTTCTCTCTATCTAAAATCAGAAAGATCCATTTTATCAGGTGAGATTTTTCTTTGCGTTTCGATTTCTTTTTACGTTTAGAAATCTAGTTTCTTGATCGTAATGTTTCTCAAATCTTTCTTGATTAAGATAATCTTTCTTGATCGTAATGTTTCTTATAAAAACGTTTTCACTGAAGAATTTAACTCTTTATATATGTCAAAATTAAAAGTTGTAATAAATTCTTTGAATCAAGAATCATTTAAAGTCACATTTATGTGTTTTTGTTGCTTTTGACAAATGGAATTCTTGCTTTTTCTAGAAGAATTTTGAAATTTTCATTGGAATTTATCTTTGTGTGTGAATTAAGAAGATTTCAAAGGAAATAATTGTTCACCTCTTACTAAGATCTTGACGAGGTAATTAGTTCTTGAACCCGTTTTAGATATGTTAAGATTTGTGTTTGATCAAAATCATCTATAAATAGCTGAGTAAAGTTCCCTCTACTCGTTCTTCAATCTAATTTAGTTCCTATTAGTATCAAAACTCTATTTTGTGAATTTTGATTTGATTTATTTCTATTAGTATTGTAATTCAATTGTAATCTTTTGACCATTTCTAGGCTTTTGAATCTTTCTCTCCATAAAGCTTAAGAAAGATTGTTAGTTTACAACATGTTTAAGAGAAGGACTGCTCATCACCAACTTGTGGATGATTCTCAGAAAGATAACACGGTACACTAACATCTATGAACATTAGTATTATTTTCACAGTGTTAGCATATATAGTTGATATATTGAGTCTACAAAAATTCAGGTTAAGGAATTGAAATCCGTGATAGGACCACTATCAGGACATAGTTTAGTTTTCTGCTCAGATGCTACCTTGAGGAGATATTTGAATGCTCGTAACTGGAGTGTCGAAAAAGCGAAGCATATGCTTGAGGAGACACTTAAATGGAGATCAACATACAAACCTCATGAGATCCGTTGGGTAAATTTCAACAATTAGAGATATGTTCATTTGATGGTGGACTTATTATACTCATTTCGACGTTTTGTATTTAATTTCTCTGTTTCTTTGATTGTCTTTAGCATCAAGTAGCATATGAAGGTGAGACTGGAAAAGTTTCAAGAGCTAATTTTCATGATAGACATGGTAGAACTGTGCTTATAATGAGACCCGCAATGCAAGTAAGAAAACAATTTTGTTCGCCTTTTCTTCCAAGGTTCAAAAACTCATATATGTCCTCTTAATTATGTTATAAATACAGAATTCAAACTCCGCAGAAGGTAATATCCAGCATTTGGTCTATCTTATTGAGAATGCAATCCTTAATCTTCCCAAGGGACAAGAACAAACATCTTGGCTCATAGATTTTACTGGTTGGTCCATGGCCGTTAGTTCCCCTATGAAAACAATGCGTGAGATTGTCTACATTCTACAGAATCATTATCCAGAGAGACTCGCTATTGCCTT
The DNA here is from genome assembly GCA_900406295.1 of Aurinia saxatilis. Taxonomy (NCBI): domain Eukaryota; kingdom Viridiplantae; phylum Streptophyta; class Magnoliopsida; order Brassicales; family Brassicaceae; genus Aurinia; species Aurinia saxatilis. The sequence continues at coordinate 1,605 of OVAP01004677.1, read as the reverse complement.
TCTCTACAATCCCCCAAGAATCTTCCAAGCAGTATACAGGGTAAAATACTCATTACACAATCATCAAAAATGTCTTTCATAAGTTTCATTTTAACACAAACATTAATTGTTTTTTATAAGTTGTTGTGAACCTTTTAAAGATTCATGTTACATATTATTCTCCTTGTAGGCTGTTAAGTACTTCTTGGACCCGGAGACAGCTCAAAAGGTGAACTTTGTGTACCCAAATGACAAGATAAGTGACGAGTTGATGCAATCACACTTCGATATGGAGAATCTTCCCAAAGAATTTGGGGGAGAAGCAACACTAGAGTATGATCATGAGGAATTCTCAAAACAAATGTTTGAAGATGATGTCAAAACCGCAAATTTTTGGGGATTAGAGGAGAAACAATATCCGAAACCAAACGGTTTTTCTTCACCCAATGTTGTACCTCAGCCAGCCACTCCTCTTGCATCAGTTGCTAGCTAGCTGAGAGTTAACATTTATATACAAACAGAAACAAGAAGAGAAGAATAAAGGTTTATTTGTGCTGTTAACTTGGAGATTAATAAGGTTCATAGTCTTTGCTCTTTCTAGAATTAGTGAGCAAAAAGACTTTTAAATGTTTTAATTAGCAAAAGAACGTTCCTTGTGATTGAAGTTTAATTATGTTATGTGTGAGAATATTGTTACCATGAGAAATATTGTCTTGTGTTTGTTCTCTAATGGTTTTCTCAAGTTATAAGCATCTAGTATGTAGTATCAATGTATCATTCATTATTGTTCTTTATATAGTCGCAATCCTATCTTTGCAATAATTTCTAGAGATGTTGCTCGGACTTGGTAAAGATGATTGAAGAATAAAAAAAAAAAACATTATTGCTTGTATGTGTTCATATGAAATCTATACCTTTAATTTAATTTTAAAATTAAGAACATAAATGGTTGGGGTATTGAGATCATTTATATCACGTTTATAGCTTTATACTCCTTTTGAAATGGGCATGATACTAGTGTGACAACCAAACTCCATTGGCATTGACCATCTCTCTCTTTTTCTCTCTCTAAATCAGAAAGATCAATTTTAGTATCAGGTAAGATTTTCTTTGTGTTTTGATTTTGATCTTGTTTATGTTTAACATTTTTAATTTCTTGATTTCGATTTACGGGTTGATGTTGTTTTCAAATATTTATTGATGAAGATAGTTATTATGTTGTAAAATATGTGTTTAGTCAAATTTTCTATAAATAGCTGACCAAAGTTCTCATTGCTAATTCTTGAATCTAATTTAGTTCCTATTGAATTAAATCTCTCCTGAAATCTGATTTAATTTGGTTTATGTTAACAAGTGTATTGTATAAAATGTTATAGTTGACCATTTTCAGGGTTTTGAAACTGTCTAAAGATTGTTAGTTTAAAACATGTTCAAGAGAAGGAATGCTCATCACCAACTTGAGGATGATTCTCAGAAAGATAACAAGGTACATTATGTAAACATATTATATCCAAAGTCTTAGCATAGTTAAATACACATACTAAAATCTCGAAAGTCCAGGTTAGCGAATTGAGATCTGATGGGATATCAATCCCAATAATTGCGTGTCAATTCCAATGATTACGT
>OVAP01004676.1:0-14168 GCA_900406295.1 Aurinia saxatilis | reverse complement strand
GTCTGTACACTTGCAGTTAGAAATACAAAGGGTAAAACTTTGTGTATCACTTTTGTTTAATGTGTGATATAAGGTCTAGAATTGTTTTTCAAATTCATCAAGGGTACAAATGTTGCAATTCCCCCAAAATTAAAAGCCTCATAACAATTCTCGATTCAAATGAAAGTGTACCACGTATTAAGCTCCATTTTTTTTCTAAATATGTGAATTTTGATCTTTCTTTTAGGTAAAATCTACTATTTATCAATTTCCTAAACTTTTTTTTCCTGATAAACCTTAGTGCAACCATGTTATTAACCAGTACCGGTCCAAGGTTAATGGATGCCTAAAGCTTTTTGGAAAAATGAACCTCTTCATCAATATTTGTTTTTTTNGCTTTTTGGAAAAATGAACCTCTTCATCAATATTTGTTTTTTTAATAGTAAATAAAAACAACCCAATAGAACTTGAAATGTGATTAAATGTGATTCTGTCCCCGAAAAAAAGAACAAATAAAACAAAAAGAAGGAGCTGATGGAGATGTAAAAAGAAAAAAAAGAAAAAGAAATGAAAGTTGAATTAAATGTGATTCTGCAAAGGAAAAAAAAGGAACAAAAAAACAAAAAGGGAAATAAAATTGTCATCGAACCCTTAACCAAGTAAGACAAATCATAAGAACACGACCAATAGACCTAAGGGATACTACAATATTTTGATGCCCACAAATTATTATATTTTTTTGTTGCCTAAAAATTGTGCTTCTTGAGTTTTAGTGTGAAACACGGCCCTGTTATTAACTATATTTTTATGTTAAACCAGCTAAGTGCGAAACTTTGTTTGGTTTCGTATAGGTTCAAAATTTTGTTTTTGTTTGCTTGACGGGGCTATAATATATTATTTATTAGCAGTACATTGGCTATAATGTACATACAATGCCTACACATATCATGTCGGTTTGTTTCTCCCAAAGCTTGTATTCTCTCACGAATAACTATATGTTGCATTTTCAAGAGTGAAGTCTAGATCGGGAATCAAAGTTCTAATAATAGATAAGGAAGGAAAACTGCATACAAGTACTACAAATATCGTTTGTACGCAAGTATTCGATAATCTTTTGTAATATATAGTTTTATGCTATTATGAAATACAGTTGTAAAAATACTACACCTTTATCATTTTTCATTCAATAGCATATTTGAAATTTAAATCAAAGTCCACACTGACCAATAATTAGTTATAAGAACGTTTCAAGACTCCTTCATGAATAATGATACTCTTTGATCATCTCATTATAAAATTCACTCTCTTAGCTTATGTGGAGAAAAAGGGACCTCGAGAAGTTCCTTGACGTGACAACACTTAAAGGACGATTGCTTCTCCATTTTACCTTTAAGGGGGGTCCTTTTCTACTTGTGATTGGATCTTGTGTCCATTCACATGACTTGTCGGATCCTCTCTTGTGTCATGAATTTGAACACGAAGTCATTTGTACCCTTTTAGACTTAAAGTCCACAAGAAAAGTTCAAACCTTACCCGACAAGACCAAACTTCATCCCTAGCTAAAGTCATGCAAACTAAAAAAACAAAAGATATGATATATAGGAGGTGATTGATAGATCATTCACACCAATCATAAACAAACCCTTACATAATAGTATAATACACAGTTACATTCCAAATACATAATATAACAAACGATCACACATACGTACCATATAACAAATGATCAACATACGTACCATATGACTGAAAAAGAACATTGAATAGAATCACAAAGTGGCGCAGTGTAGGGATAGATTTAGCTCAATTTAGGGACATAATCAACCTAAAGACCTAACTTCGCTCAATCAAGAAGTTCGAGAGAGTTTCTTGAGACCGGCTTCTTGACTTGATGACGTGAATCGAATCAAAGAAAGGAATTAAGACAAGTCTCAAAGTTTATAAAATATCAACAATCATACAAGAAGCTTAAATAGAGGTCGTAACCTAGAGTTTTAACCGACCTAAAGAAAAGGAATAAAACCTAAAATTCAGTTGCTTAAATACCAAACAACAAAATAAAAAGGAAATCAAAACCAAGTTCAAAAAGGAAAGACAATAACACCGAAATAGAAAGACAATGTGTTATGGTGCTGCATCAGGTCCCGCCGGGTCAGAAAGTTTCGCCCTCGAATTAGGTAAAGAATCGGGCGCCAAATAGCGGGAGAGGTACTTGACATTGAAGACGTCGGATGTGTTGATACCAGGAGGGAAACGCAAACGATAGGCATTATCATTGATACGCTCAAGAACTTCTAAAGGACACAACTTCTTAGCCTTTAGTTTGTTGTTGTCTCTGGCCGGCATACGATCTTTAGTGAATACAACCCAAACAAGGTCACCAACTTCAAACACAAAACGACGACGATGAACATCAACAACAACTTTATACTTGCGAGTAGAGACTTCCAAATTGTGGCGAGCAAGATCATGAACTTGCTGAATGTCTTCAATAAAATCAGCGGCTGTCCCAAGTTGACACGCACGATAAGGTAGAACAGAAAATCAACAGGTGCGCAAGGAGAATAACCATAAATGATATGAAACGGAGCAAAGCCCGAGCTGCGATTAACCGCATGATTATAGGCAAACTCAGCCTGCGTCAAATGGGCATCCCATGTCTTAATCTTGTCACCCACCAAACACCGAAGAAGGTTCCCCAAAGAACGATTAACAACTTCCGTTTGACCATCCATTTGCGGGTGATAAGCCGAGCTCATACCAAGGCTTGTGTTTAACAACTTCCATAAAGACCGCCAGAAATGAACAAGGAAACGTGAATCAAGGTCCGATACAATGGATGAAGGAAGACCGTGCAACCTATAAATCTCGCGGAAGAAGAGAGAAGCCACTTGAACCGCATCCGTCGTTTTCTTACAAGGAACAAAATGAACCATCTTAGAAAAACGATCAACAACAACAAAAATGGAGTCAAAACCTCGTTGAGTGCGAGGGAGACCCATCACAAAATCCATACTGATGTCAGTCTAAGGCTGGGTTGGAATAGGTAGCGGAAGATACAAGCCTGCATTGGATGCGTGACCCTTGGATGTCTGACAAATGACACATCGTTCGACAAACCTGTGGACATCACGAGGGCCAGAAATAGGACGAAGCAACCAGATGGAGGGTTCTGTCACGACCAACCTGCCCTTCATTGTGAAGTTCAGAGATGAGCTTGATGTGAAGACTACAATCGGGGACACACAAACGGGAATCGCGAAAAACCCCTCATGAATGGTGTAAGCATCGTTGAGACCAGCAGTTGTATCAACGAAGATTTGACCAAAGAATGGATCATTTGGATACAAATCCACAAAGGAACTAAATCCCGGAACTGACACATGCAAAACCGCCAAAACAGAATGTCGTCAACTCAAAGCATCAACCACACGGTTAGAGCTACCCGAAGTATGCTTAATGACGAAAGTAAACTGCTCGAGATAAGAGACCCACGAGGCATGATGAGAGGAGAGTTTGTCCTGGCTCGTGAGATGCTTAAGGGAATCATGATCAGTGTAAAGCACAAATTCCTTGTGAAAAAGATAATGTCTCCAGTGTTTAACAACTTGAATGATTGCATAAGTCTCAATGTCATAAGTGTTGTACCTGAAGCGAGCACCTGCCAATTTTTCACTTAAAAAGGCAATGGGTCGTTGACGTTGATTGAGAACCGCACCTATACTTGTCTTTAATGCGTCACAATGAAGCTCAAACACCAAAGAGAAATCAGGCAAAGCCAATATGGGTGTAGTAACAAGATTGTGTTTCACCTGCTCAAAGGCAGCTGTAGCCGCTGGTGTCCATGCGAATGCTCCATCTTGTATGCAATCAGTAATTAGTGCCATAAGACTACTGAACTGGGGAATAAATCGTCTGTAAAATGATGCCAAACCATGGAAACTGCATGTCTCAGTGAAGGTCTGTGGGATGGGCCATGAACTGATTGCCGACACCTTGCTAGGGTCGACAACTAGGCCGTGCACAGAAAAAATGTAGCCCAAGAAATGCACCTCCGGTGATCCAAACTCACATTTTTAAAAAGTGGCATAAGGCTTGCTATGAGGCAAAACTAACAAGACATCTTGCAAGTGTTGAACATCGACTTCAAGGCTTGGTTCATGATGCGCATAAACGTGCTAGGAGCATTGGACAGTCCAAATGGCATCACCATCCACTCAAACAAGCCTTCACGTGTCTTGAAAGCAGTTTTCTATTCATCACCTAGATGAATTAGTATATGATGATACCCGCTTTTCAAATCTAACTTCGAGAATACCGTGGCAGCTGCTATTTGGTCCAGTAAATCATCAAGATGAGGGATAGGAAAACGATAGCGTACCGTGATATTGTTGATGGCACGGCTATCCACACACATATGCCAAGAACCATCCTTCTTAGGAATAAGCAAAGCTGGAACAGCGCACGGACTCAAGCTCTCGCGCAAAAAACCTTTAGCTCCCAACTCCTCAACCTGTTTCTTAACTCCTCGTGCTCGCTGGGACTTATACGATAATGAGGTCGATTTAGTAAGGACGCATCAGTCATGAAATCGATGCGGTGTTGAATGTCGCGCAAAGGTGGTAAACCGGGGGGAAGATCACTCGGAAAGACATCCGAGAATTCGGACAACAACGGCTCCAGTCTTGGTGGACAAACTTTGTCCGGAGATGACGACAAAGCAGCTGTGAGGACAAGGGCGACGAGGCCCGTATCACGCATCTCTGTTTCAAACGAGGCTCGCTGTAGTAACATGATGGGACTAGGCGGGGAAGAAACGCTGACTGGAATGCTTATGGTCAAGGACGGTTTCAAAATAAATGTACGATTGTGGAAACGGAACGTATACGTGTTGAGAAAACCATCATGAATACTCGAAGATCGTATTCCCATGGCCGTCCGAGCAACAAATGGCATGCATCCATATGTGCAATATCACAAAACAACTCATCTTTATAAGAACTGCCCATAGAAAAAGGAACCAACGCGTGATTGGACACGACTACTTCACTACCTTGTTGAATCCATGCCAACTTATACGGAGAGGGGTGAGGCTGAATGGTGGTTGAGCTTGGAGACTACAGCCTCTGCAATGACATTCTCGCAACTCTCTGAATCGATGATGAGTGTGCAGACACGTTCATTGATTGTACAGCGGGAATGGAAAAGCTTGTTTCGTTGAGACGAATCTTCAGGCACTCGAGAAGCTAGAAAAGTGCGTCGAACTACTAGAAGATGACCCACATCAGTGTGTAGTTTCTCTATGTCTTCCTCTGCTTCGGTATCATAAATAAATTCAACATCACGACCACTCTCATCCAGGAGGAGACCAAGTCGATTGCGAGTGGGACAGGCGGACTGTCTGTGACTCGGCTCACCATAACTAAAGCAACGCAATGTCCCTAGTCGAGCAGAACGTGCGGCATCGAGAGGAGGGGCATTCTGTTCTGATTTGGGTTGTGATGCCACAACCGAGGCTTGGGACGTGTGTGGTGGCAGAGGAGGGCGAGACATACGCGAAGAACTCCAAGGGAAAAAATTACTTTTGGTTTGCACTTCAATGGTTAACGCTTGTTGATGAGCCTCCGAGACAGAGAGAGAGTGAAATAAATTCAGAGTATACTGAATTTGTTGTCTCAAACCACCAATAAACGAGCCACCAACTGTTGTTCCGAATCACGAATATCAATGCGATTTAACAACAATAAAAACTATGTAGTATACTCCTCCACTGTGCGGTGTGCCTTGCTTCAGATTTTGTAACCTCTGAAACATAAGGTGATCATAGTTATAAGGGAGGAATGTCTTACACAAGTGTTTCTTCAGCTTTTCCCAAGACACTATCTTCTCCTTACCCTCACGAGCACACGAGGTTTTCGATTGTGTCCACCACGCTGAAGCTCTGTTTCAAAATCGCATGGCAATTACGGGAACACAATTTATAAAGGGACTTGCCTGAATTCTAGTATCTCTTCAACCGTGACAATCCAATCCAAGAGTTCTTCGGCTGTTGTACTACCATGAAACTCGGGGAGTTCGGATTTAAATCCCCGCTCCCATCTGTTCCGGTCTTCATGAATAACGAACGATTGCTGAACTTGCCTAGCGAACGGGTTATCTTCAAGGTTTGCTTCGTCGCGGATACGTTCTTCATGCTCGACTTCAACACGGTTCGGTTGTGGGAGATCACGTTGAGCCGCCAACGTCTGAATAGCGAGCGTGAGTTGTTGCATCTGACCTTGAAGAAGATCCAAAGTCTGACGGGTGAGTTCAACTTCAGTGGGAGGGGTATCCCGACGGGGACGGGCCATGACGGTGACGGAGTGTTGCTCTGATACCAACCTGGCGCAGTGTAGAGATAGATTTAGCTCAATCTAGGGACAAAATCAACCTAGAGGCCTAACTTTGCTCAATCAAGGAACTCGAGAGTTTCTAGAGACCGGCTTCTTGACTTGATGACATGAATCGAATCAAAACAAAGAATTAAGACAAAGTCTCAAAATTTATAAAATATCAAGCTGCGTTCTAAATATTCATACAAGAAGCTTAAACGGAGATCGTAATCTAGAATTTTAACCGACCTAAAGAAAAAGAATAAAACCTAAAATTCAGTTGCTTAAACACCAAGCAACAAAATAAAAAGGAAATCAAAACCAAATTCAAAAAGGAAAGCCAATAACACCGAAATAAAAAGACAATGTGTTATAGTGCTGCATCACAAAGAATCAAACCATTCTTGTACGTACTAAAATCTTGTGTTGGATGGTCGAATATCGAGTTCTTGGGTCCAAGCTCTTCGGTCTTGAACGTGAAGGTACCAATATGTTTGAGCCAATACATCAGGATCCATTCCCATCACTCCCGAGCTTTCGCCTTCTCCTTCTCCTTCTCCATCTCCGCCTCCTGTGTTGAATGATTGCTCTGTGACCATTCCTCGTGGAGGGATGTTTGTTTCTCTGAAATAACATTTTTATCTAATCTAGTAAGCACTGTATTTATTTTTGTCAAATGGTTTATTGTGTCAATAGTATTAGGGATTATATCCCACATCAGGAATTGGAAGGGATCACTAGTAATATATAAGTAGATTGGGTCTCTCCACTAATTGTCAATTGACTTTTAGTTGGAAGTCCATGAAGCTTAACATGGTATCAGAGCCCATTTAGCCCAAACGGGCATAACCGATCCACACTATCCAACCCGATCCATTATCGATCTGATATAAATCGGTCCATCGATCCTTGCCCGAGCATACTGAGATTAATGGTCAAAGAACCATCATCTCGAGGGGACGTATTATGGATTATATCCCACATCGGGAATTGGAAGAGATCACTAGTAATATATAAGTAGATTGAGTCTCTCCACTAATTGTCAATTGGTTTTTAGTTGGAAGTCCATGAAAGTTAATAAATAGTGTGTGGACCATTTTGTCTGTGGGGACTTTATTAAAAGTTTTTTCCTTTAACCGTGAATTCGAGATAAACAATACCTATTCCAAAATGGTTTTCATTCCAAAAGTGTAAAATAAATAAAATGGAACCACATATATGCACAAATGGAACCAATCAAACCTTTTGTTTTGATAAAGTTGTATAAAATAAAAAATTCTTTGTTTGTGATTCTGAAAAATCCTTTTGTTTTTGAGGTAGAATCTTGTCGGTTTGGATCAGAATCTTGCCGTTTGTGGAAGCTATAAAAAGTTAAAAATCCCGTTTTGGACAGGTATTGTAGTTCAGATTTAATCTTCTTTTCTTTTCTTTCTTTCTGTTAGATATTTTTACAAGATTATTATATATATATATATATATATATATATAAATTTGAGAAGGTTAACATACCTTGGAGGCCCAACCACACCGTCGATGATAACATGAGCCACATGAATTCCAAAAGCTTGATATTCTCTTGCTAAGCACTGTGAGAGTGCCCTCAACGCAAATTTCCCACAACCTGTTCCGATTTCAAATATTAATTATCTCATAATTTTATCACACTCCATTTTTTAAAATCAAATAAAAATGATTACAATAATGATGAATTAATAAAAAGTTGAGAAAATTACAAAGTTCGGAGAAACCAGCAATGCCATTCAAAGATGCGGAGCAACCCGTGAAGAGTATTGTTCCTTTCCCTTTCTCCATCATCCCCGGAATAACCTTTTTGTTACCATTTTCATACAAATAAAAATACTATGAACAAAGCTTACAAAGTACAGTAGTATTGGATATACCATACGTACCCCTCTAGAAAAATAAACTGAATTTCAAAATGAGTTTTACACTACTACTGGCACTAAAATAAAATAAAATAAACTATAGTTAGCATTACGACCATTGTAGTCTATCGGTTGTGGTAGTACCGTCATTATATTACCACATGGTTTCGAGTCTAACATAATACATAACAAAAACAAACAAAAAAAACTAGCACATCACAAATAATTAACTAATCTATCACAATTTTTTTGGTTAAGAACAAAATAATCTGATAATATGAACACTTCAATAAATTCACAAGTGGGTTTTATTTATTTATATACGAGTAAATTATGGATGGAAACTCAGATGATTTTGAAATATATATATATCCTAGGTCTACTTGGTTAATTAGTAACAAAAGTTAACTTTGTTTTTATAGAAAAGAGCTAGTTGAAAGATATATATACCTGTTGGGCGCAAAGGAAAGCGGCAGAGGCAGAGACGGCGAGAGAAGTTTGGAAAGATTGGAAAGGAATGTGGGTGAACGAAGTTGGATGGTGAGTTGTGTAAGAAGACTGATGATTAGCATTGTACACCAAAACCTCCACAAACCCTAACGACAATACTCCTTCAAAGGCTTCTCTTACGCTTCTTTGATCCGCACAATCAATTCTTATAGCAAACACTTGCGCTTTCTCTTCTCTCGCTATCTCTTCCGCCACTCGAGATAGCCTACCTGCACAATTTTACCCGTCAAACTAGTTAGTATATAATTCAAAGTGTTATAGCTTTACAGAATTACAGTGATGAGTGCACCGTTTTGTAAATAAGATAAGTTGTGTCAAAATTAAGTTGGGAGTAAAAATTAGAAAATAAGAGAAGAAATAAATAGTTAAGAAAATTCACGCTGATCCCGAAAAATGAAGAAATAGTTATACGAGGAGTGACAAAGAAAAAAAAAATGTAATATGTGATTTATTATTATAATTACAAGAAACCAGTCAAACGTTTTCTTCAAAGAAGAGGATAGAAGATATAAGTGTGACCGACTATTTCAGCTGCATTTGCGAAAGAAATATATTTTATTTTAGAAAATCTCTAAAATGCTTATTTTGAAATGCATATTTTTTTAAATATCTATTTTTTTACTATTTTTGAAAACTATAGTAGTTTCAATCTAAATTCAATTTAAATTAATATTTTAATATTTTAAAAACTTCTATAAAATTTTGTAGGATTGTAGAGTTTAGAATCTAACCCCAAACCTTTAAATTCTAAATCCTAAAAAAGATTTTAATCCTTAATAAATCCAAAACTTCTAAAATATAAACCCCTAACACCTCAAACATAAATCCAAATAATTTGTAAAACACTAAACCCTAACCCTACAAGATTTAAACTCTAAATTAAACTTTAAATCTACCATAAATAAAAAAAAGTATTTTTGAAAGATAAATGAGATATTTTTTAAATGGCATATTGGAAGGGGTATTCCTTAACATTTCTCTTTACTGTGATTAACAATAAGTTTTCACTCTAAAATAAAATAATAACACACAACCCTTTTTTGGGGGTTCAAAAATAATACACAACGTGTTCTTAAAAGCTGCTATAATACAGTGGAAACTTTACTCTATTGTTTCTTACGGTTACCAACAAATTAAGCCTATATCACTATGAAATATAAACCCAAAATCTTGAAGACCAAAACTCAAGTCATGTTTACAACTTGTAAAAATTGAAGCAATTATATATGACGATGTATATGCATATGTCTATGTCTATACATGTGTATGTGTGTGAAAATGTCAGCCGCAATATCTTTGGTAAGAATCTAGCCAAGAAAAAATTAAATCTAGTGTCTAAAATAAAGAGAAAGGAAAATACTAGTGGGTACATAAAGATATATATATGTATATAAGGTTGAGATAAAAAGTATAAAGGGAACAAACCAAGATCACGGGAGAGAATGGCGACGGTGTAGCCTTCGTGTGCGAACTTCCGAGCGATGGAGCGGCCAAGCTTTGGCCCGACGCCAACCACCGCCGCGATGCCTTTGCCGCCGGAGTTGGAACTCCCTACGTTTCTCATCATCTTTAGTCTTAGGCTTCTCCTCTTTCAATTGTGGAAATGAAAATATTAAATTTGTTTTGAGTTGTTGACGTAAGCTGCCCCCCTTAACCTAGGCCAAGCTCTGAGCTCTCTTTCTTTCTTTCTCTATTTATTAGTAAGATTTTACGTTGAACTCTTCTTGTGGTGGAGTAGATAATTTTTGGTTGCTATCCTCACCTTTCTTTGTCATTTATATAATAAAGTTTCATATACTTTGACAAAATATCAAAACTTCACTTAATTATGGCCATAGTGTAAATGTATTGTACCTTTTTAATATTCTGATGTGTGTTCTAAGGTGCAAAATATGGTGTCTAATGTATAATGTGGTTCTTAGACAAAGAGACATGTCATGTGCAAGAAATTGTAGCAATTGGTTCTCAGAAATGTCAAGACTCCACAGATGTTTCGAAAAGACTAAGGTGGGCTTTTGTATATTTAATTAGTGGTTCAGAACTCATCCACTAGTCAATATTTGTTTATTTTCATATTTTTGCTGTCATTTTTTAAAGAGGTTAAGTTTAACAAACATACGGTGTATAAATGTGCATTTGCCGAGAACCACTTAGGCAAGTGGTTATGCCATCTAGAATAATTATTTTTAGTATAGTGTAATTTTTTTTATGATAGCTAGTGTATAAATTTGATGCACTTTTAACACGTGATTTATTTATGAATGATTTTATTTGATCATTGTGATATAAAACGGATATACAGATATGGGGAAGATAGTTTATATGATGTTAAAATGTCTATAATCCTTATAAAGAAATGGAGAAAACTTATGAAGATAACAGTTTATCTTAAAGCTTGAACCCATTTGCTCTCCTTTATTAGGAATATTATTATTTTTCCTTTTGATTTTGGATATAGATTTAGCTTTTATTTTTGTCTTGCAAGTTGGAGATTTGGTGCCCCCTTTCCTATTCTGTCTACAGCTCATTGGCATATATCAAACATATACATACAAACATAACGTATGCATCTGTCTTTCCTTTCCACATTTAATCGAAGTTTCTAGAGTTACATCTATAAATGTACCATGTACGTATGTCTAATTTAGTTTTTCTTCTTCTTCTAAAGTTCATGATACTTTTATACTTTAAGAGTTAATGAAAAAATAAATAACATTACTCGCTCGTGCTTATAGAATTATCAAAGATAACTCTACTGACCGATGTATCATCACATTTAGGTATATTGGATAGGGTTGCGAATGTGTATCTTGAAAGATCAGGATTGCGTTGATGGATTCTTGCAAATATGGAGAAGAAAGATATACTTGGAAAACAAAATATAAAAATGACAATAAGAAACTAACAAAATACTAATATATATATCATTTTCAAAAATAAAATAAAAACTAATATATATATATATTAGTTTTCATTACAAATGGGACCAGAAATGGGAAAGTGAGTATCCCATATGTGATATACCTCCATGATTGGTCTACTCTTCTCAACCTTTTCTCCATACTCTTTTAAATTTAGGATGGGAAAATTAATCTAAAGAGTTTTTATTTAAACTAGTTTATGTGACTAGATTTTTAATTAATGTTAATCCTGTTTTACCTCCAATTCTAAATTTTCTTCCATTTGTCAAAAGAAAACTCAGCAAAAATAGATTACGGTGGTGAATTTCTAAGTTAAAGAATCGTTAGTTAGGACCAAAAGTTCTATTTTACAGAGAAGGTTATATATATATAGATAGAGGTGTGTAAATAAAACATATATTTATTCTCTATTGCCTGATGTCTTTTTTTGTTAGTATTCTTTCTGAACTCGACTCTTGTCGTCGCCAATCTTCTAAACTAAGTTAGTTTCGTTTTGTGAGGTAAATACTCAATCTTTCTTAGGAGAAATTTTCATACTCCACAAACAACATAGGCCTACATCATTCAAATTTTTGTTAAATCTTTTAAAAACAAAAACGTATACGGGAGATTGTAAAGACATATTCTAACTAATATAGTACGAATTCGAAGATGGATTGAACGATAAGGTAAGACAAGATGAAACTAAACTGGTAAGAACATAAAGTTAAGACAAGACGAGTTCTATACAATTTCAAAACTAAGTCAGATACAATATGAGTTATAAACTAGATATTAAATGATTTTCCCTTCTTTTTTTCATACAAAAAACAAAGTATAAATCCCTAAAACCCAGCGAGATTCGTATTTTTATCTTTGCTACTAAATAAAGATGATTGGTTTTAATGTAAGATGAATAAAATGATTGGAAAAAAAATTAGGGATAAAAAGCATAAAATCGATTCAAACATACAACAAAACATAATAGTAATGATAACTTTGGAGGAAAACATAATAAAAATTTCTCTCAATTTTATTGATACGAAGAGGGTACATATTTATACAAGTCTATAGACATAATTCTACTTGCTGAAGAAACAATACAATATACGCAAATATATTAACTTTCCTAAATACAATATTCAGTCGATCTCGTAATCTCCGATATCTTCCTTATTCCTTATGGACTTGGTGGGCTTCACCCTAATACACTCCCGCAAGCTCATACGTGGAAACACGTATGAGATTGGACCTATCTTCAAAACAGCATGTTTCCTACACATACGAAACAGAGAAGCACACACGACGATTCCGAACTTCAAAACCGTGAGACATGCTTTGTTTTGACACACAAAACAGAGGACACCACCATGCACAACGATTCCAAACTTTGAAACCGTGAGGCAAGCTCTGTTTTGACACACAAAACAGAGGACACCACCACACAACGATTCAAAATTTTGAAATCGTGAGACAAGCTGAGCATACGAACCAAGACAAACTATGTCTTAGTCAAAGATGTCAAGCTACATTGACCAAAGAAAACAAAACTCTTCCTTCCGCAACGACCCGAAACGAAAGCCGAGCACACGAACCAAGACAAATTATGTCGTGGTCAAAGATGTCAGGCTGTGAAGGGAATAAACCCTTCCTCTTTAACGACCCGAAACCAAACACGATCTCTGTTTTTTACAAAACAGAGGATCACAAGACACATTAGGTCTTAAAGAATCTTAGCTCTGATACCATGATAACTTTGGAGGAAAACATAATAATAATTTCTCTCAATTTTATTGATATGAAGAGGGTACATATTTATACAAGTCTATAGACCTAATTCTACTTGCTGAACAAGCAATGCGATATACGCAAATATATTAACTTTCATAAATACAATATTTAGTTCGATCTCGTAATCTCCTAGATCTTCCTTATTCCTTACGAACTTGGCGAGCTTCACCCTAATAAGTAACACTTACGTTCTCTAAAAAGAAGACAAAACCCTTAATGAAGAAGAAGTCATACAAGAAGAAGAAATTTGCAAAAAAATAATTGAGAAGACCATATAGAAAAAGATGTAACAATGAATGGAATGTGAATGTCGAAGAATGAAGAAAACTATGTGAGAGTCTTTCCTTTTTCATCTTAGAGATGTACAAAAGATTTAATTTAGATATTAAAAACATGTTGTGGCATTCAACACATTTGTAGACACATCTTGAGGAACCTAACAATTGAGCTAGAATAGTCTTACATCAACCACCATATATATATGCTTCACGAGTTGATTTTGATTAAATGGGATCAAATATTTGAACCCTATGCTTCTGAGATCTTTGGATAGTGTCAGTGTATCCCATCCTACCCAATTTTTTTTGTTCTTGTTTTTTCCAGTATTCCACCAGTAGTCCATTACAGCACTCGCCATCTTCTTGCTAATCTCAGTGGGCAATTTTTGAAACAAGATATAGCAAACACTACAAGAAAACACCTCGTTTGCGAGGCCCGTATTCGACGCAAAG
>OVAP01004675.1:0-14168 GCA_900406295.1 Aurinia saxatilis | reverse complement strand
TTATACAGCCAAAACACGTTTTGGGTCTTCTGTGGGCTTTCCATAACTTTTAGGGCAGTTTGTGCAATAAAAGGAAAGTTTTATTTGCTGTTTTTTCGCCAGAATGACATGTCTTCACTAAAACCNTGCAATAAAAGGAAAGTTTTATTTGCTGTTTTTTCGCCAGAATGACATGTCTTCACTAAAACCATCATATCTCTTCAACCGTGAATCAGAATGAGTTGAAACCACCACCAAAGTGAAGCTAACTCAATTTCCTATCTTGTGTCAAAATATGAGATCAAATTTCTATCGTCAAGACCTCCATCTGATATGATCTTTGAAGCCCTTCTGACTGGTTCTGCATCATCAATTGCTAATTTGCCTCCAAAAGCTCCAAAACACTCTAGAATGCTCCAAAATCACCAAATATGTGCTTTAACCTGTAAATACTAGTAAAAACTAGAAAAACACCTAAAAGACTCGATAAAACACTTTATATCGTGGCTAAAAACCATAAAATACACGATATATCAACGATCCCTTAAAAGTTTTGTTTGTACAAGTTTGTGGTTGTGTGAATTTTGGTACACACAATTTGGCGCCGACTGTGGGGACTCGTCGACTGTTCCACACAAAGAATCACTTGTAACCCACGACGAACATGGCAGGGGAAGAGCAGACCACCCAGCAGTTCAACCCGGATGGTTCCATGGTGATTCCACAACCAAACGGAGGAATGAACAACGGAAACCATCCAGACAGTCCGACCATGCAAACTCCACTCAACGGAGGAGGTCCGACCACACAAACTTCATTGCACGGAGGAGGAGACAGAATCGTCAATCCTCAAACTGGCTTCACAGAAGTCAGCACTTTGCTCAACGACTTGCTTACACGCTCCGTAAAGCAAGACAATATCAACCAATCCATCGCGTATAAGTTGAAGCAACTCTCTGTCCGAAACCAACGTCGGAAAGCTTCGAGAAGGCTCATCGGCTTACCACTTCTCGATCCCATAAGGCATATGGCTTACAGGAACCCTATCGCTCGAACGGAGCAACCACAAGGGTCGGAGAAAACCATCGACCTCACCAAGGACACTCCGGTGATTAACATGCAAACCTCACACCGAAGACGATCGTGAGAGAGAGTCGAGTCCACCTGCGAACACTCGACAACCAGAGCATACAGAACAGCCTGAAGATCAAGGCGAAGAAGTCTTCGAAGAGTACTCCGATGATGATCAGCTCGGAGAACACAAGGAAGAAATCCTCCGACTCAGAACGTCCCTCCGCAGAACAGAAGCTACTATCCAAGAGGTGCGTTCGCATATTAACAAAGCAACTAGCCGCGCGCCAGAAATCGACCGCGTTTTTGAAGAATCGCAGATGACTCCCTTCACTCAGGATCACAGAAGCTTGCATCCCCGATCCCGGAAAAGTCAGAATCCCATTCTACGATGGGACGATCGATCCAAGAGAGCACTTAACATCATTCCGAATCTCCATGAACAGGGCCAAGTTCCCAAGGGGATACGAAGACGCTAACTTCTGTCTTCTCTTCGTTCATGATCTCAAAGGACCAACTCTGCAATGGTTCTCTCGGCTGCCGAGGAATTCCATCGACAATTTCCGCGAACTCAATACAACCTTTCTGAAGCGTTACTCTATCTTCATGGGGCAGAAAACCACCGATGCTGATTTGTGGTCGATCACTCAAGGTCCAACAGAATCTCTCCGATTATACTCTTATCTCGCAGGTCGAAGGCATGAGTGACCAGGCAGCACTTCGTGCACTCAAGCAAGGTTTGTGGTACGAATCGGAATTCAGGAGAGACCTGGCTCATCACACTCCGGAACCATTCAAGATGCCTTGCATCTCCCCAACTCCTACATCGTGAACGAGGAAGAGATGCAGATCCTCGAAGCCAAGAACACGAGAAGGCTTCCTTCGCTATCCAAGTACATCCATCACGAAGGACCCGGCTCACACAACTACCTAATCAATAACGGAGAAAGCAGTACTCAAGGAGCTGCAAGGAATGTTGGACGTGGCGGTGGCCGAGGCCCTGAATTTGGACATGGACGTTCCGAACGATGGACAAACAGTCGTACATGCTACGATGAGAACGCATACTGCGAGCTTCACCGAACCAAAGGCCATTTAACGCAAAACTGCAGGACTTTGGGCGCGGAACTCACCAAGAAACTTCTCGCAAGTTATCTCGAAAACACAGTCCACCTTAAAGACTTTGTTCGTGATGCATGTGAAGATTTTACAAAGGAGCAACCTCAAACGGACGAGCAGAACAAGCGAAATAGGACAGATGACGAGGACCATAACGATGGTTCGCGCCAGAGAATCAACTTGATCATGGGCAGCTCGCAATACTGTCTCGACACTGTCTCGTCCATCAAACCCTTCGAACGGAAAGCAGTGGTAACATCCTTCTAGATTTACGAACCCAAACACCCAGAGTGTACCATATCCTTCACGGAGAAGGATGCTAAAGGAATCGATCAACCTCACAATGATTCTCTCGTGACTGCTAGGATCCTTATCGATACATTAAGCTCCGTGGATGTCATCTTCCACGACACCCTGCGCCGTATGAAAATTGATCCACAAACATCACCATAGCTCCTCGACCGCTCACCTGATTTTCCTGAGAGACGACTATGACAATCAGCACAATCAACTTACCAGTCCAAGCCGGAGGAGTCACTAAGATAGTCAGGTTCTCGGTGGCCAATCATCCGACAATCTACAATGCAATCCTCATAACACCTTGGCTTAGCTCAATGCGTGCAGTCCCATCGACCTACCATCTATGTGTGAAATTACCAACACCATCCGGAGTCAAAACCATATGGGGAAGTCAAAAGAAATCGTGCATCTACTTGCTCGAGAAACACCAACGTCGCAAAACGAATCGGAACAACGACGAAGATGAAAAACCAGCTAAGAAGAATAGGATGAAGGACCTACCCGACACATCCGAAGCTCCAGGCACCGACATCCAACCTCGGTCCGACGCTTAGTTCAACCTAAGCAACGACAATGAACTACGAGTCGACTTGATCCCTTTCCGAGAGTACGTAGGTAGCTTATCCTTGTGATTAGTTCAGTNGGGGGGGGGGGGAGTGGGAGAGTATACTCATATACTCTTACTTATTTTCACGACCGGCGAAAAATTTTCCGCAAGCAACCATTTCAACGGATTGCATCAACCCACTCATCACCAATTCAGGTACTAAGGAATAATTCATGCCTTACATACTTCGATTTTTTACACTTGGCTAGGATATAGCTCAATAGTTTAAGTTCAGAAAACCTGTCTGCACCCCAAAGCCATGTTCAGGTCATGGAAACACCATGCTAACTTCATTCCGCGACCCAAGATCACATCCGGGTCGCAAAACACATGTTGAGGCTCATCTCGTGACCCGAGATCAATTATGGTCGCGGAAACACAAACTAAGACACATTCCGTGGCCCAGAATCATCTCCATATCGTGGAACACACTCTCACTCTCATCCTGTGACCTAATGCCACTTCTGAGTCACGGAACAACATTAAGACTTCATTCTGCGACCTGAGAGCATATCTGGGTCGCGGAAACAACATCCAAACATCATTCCGTGACCCAAATGCACCCTGGGTTGCGGTACCAACGAAAGAACACTTTCCCGCGACCCGAAGATCGTTCTGGGTCGCAGAAGCATCACACAGACAAAGTCACGCAACCCAGAAATCTTTCCAGGTCGCGGAACACAACTTGAAACATTCATCTTGCGTCCTTCGAACATACTTGAGTCGCATGTCACAAGTTCATAAGGATCTACGCGACTTACATTTCATCGTAAGTCGACGAATCCGACTTCAACAACACACCCACATCTCTCCGATGTGCTGATACGGTCATGATCCAAATTTTGACCTTAAACATTCTCGACATGGAAGAGTTTGGAGTTAGAATAGGATCATGATCATCTTTACGCTACTTCGATAATAATCCCATATGGGAGCTCTTAAAACGCGAACTATCATCGAAGGCGTAACATGAAAGCTAACGGTCTTATCACCACTCACTATCAAAGGTTCTTGAACCTTCTAGCGTATAAAAACACCACCATTGTTGCTGGCCACAACAATGTTAACACTCGGGTACGTCAACACCTCTTACGGTAACGCGCGTGACGATTTGTTCATCAGAAGGATTCTTGCTAGAGGACAAAGCAAGGGTTCGGAAGAAACAAATTCGTCTTAAAAACCCTGTTTAACTAAACACTTGTCACGAACATTCCACGGGCACATCCTCGACGCAATGTTGCGAGCTGGGATTTGTGGTTTATGCATTTTATTTCTGCAAAAGGCATGATCGCTCCGATCAAGTGACCCATCGAAACCCAATCAATGCATTGGTCTTAGAGAGCAAAAATCACCAAGCACCTAGCATAACCATGCGAGCGATTCTCAAGCACATTATCGCAAACTTTTTTCTCTCTCTCTCTCTCATTTATCAGTCATCTTACTGGATCATCCATCGAAACCCAATTAACACACTGGTCACAAACATTTCACGGGCACATCCTCGACGCAGCATCGCGAGGTGGGATCATTTGGTTTATGCATTTTCCTTCCGCAAAAAGCATGATCGCTCCGATCAAGTAACCCATCGAAACACAATCAATGCATTGGTCTTAGAGAGCAAAAATCACCGAGCGGCTCGCACAACCGTGCAAGCAATGCTCAAGCACATCGCAAACTTTTCTCTCACTCATTTATCAGTTATCATACTGATTCACTATTGAATGATCAACTAATTGTTCAAACAAACATAAAATCACAAATCAAAGACTACATCATAACAACGAGTTACCTTGCTCAAACATACAAAAGCCTATCGGCAAAATCATCAAGTCTACAAATGGATAAAGCCATCCGGGCATAAAAGAACACGAGTTATCGAACTCGGCAAAATCAAGTATCAAGCAGGCAATCATATGTCAAGTCTACAAGACAAACATAAAAGCAATCATCGAACGGATGCCTACATCGGCACGTCCTCTTCCATCGCATCCACGGCATCTCTCGCAACGATTGGAACGTTGATCATCCCAGCCTCCTCGATGATCACCTCGTCCTGTCCGAGCATGCTCAGGCTGGTAAGATCCGCCGCGACCTCATCCACGAAGGCATCATAATCAGCATCGGCACCCAGGTGCAGAGTCATCAACGTCTCCATCTTGGTCTTCAAATCTCCAAGAGGAGTCAGAGTCTTGCTTTGGAGCGACGCCACTATCTGAAGAGCGTTCTTCACCTTAAATCACAAATAGCAGATGATAAGATTTCATAAAAAAATGCTAAGGCATGAAACTATCATCGGAAGCCTGACTAACCTGCATGAGGTTGCACAT
This sequence comes from Aurinia saxatilis, assembly GCA_900406295.1. Lineage (NCBI taxonomy): Eukaryota > Viridiplantae > Streptophyta > Magnoliopsida > Brassicales > Brassicaceae > Aurinia > Aurinia saxatilis. Next base: position 8,765 of record OVAP01004675.1, on the reverse strand, counting down.
CTCCTCTTGGAGTCGTATCACCTTGGCACAAGCGGCCTTGGCACCATCACGATATTTGCCGTGGATGCCCTCGCATCTCGCCACTTCTGTGACCGCTTCCTTATTGTGCTTAAGAGCACGTTTGGCCTCCGACTTCGCCTTCTTCTCGAAATTGAGAGCTTTAGTCTCGGCCTTGGCAGCGAGATCGGCCGACGATGCCAACTCCTTCTCGTGAGTCCTCTGAGCCACCTTGAGATCATCGATCTCCCTGTTCGCCCGCAAATAAATCGTTTTCATAGCCGATCGTCAAACGGTTCGTGACCACCATGTGCTGCATGATCAAAGAAACAAACAACTAAGTCATCGAGTTCATTAGAACGGAAAAAACTAAGAGTCACTTACATCAAGTCCGGTGTAGGCTATGGCATAAAACTCCTCACGACGACGGAGGGAATCAATCGGAGGAAACTCATCTCCAATCTCAACCGCACTCGTGAAGAACTCCACGTTAGCTCTATGAAGAGATCTTGAAGACAACGGACCAGCATCCGTAATCATAGTGTCGGACTCACGACTCTGAGGAACCACCTCCTTGGCCTTGCTAGACCTCTTCTATTAACCGTAAATAACACCCTTGCCTTTCTCCGTGGCACCAGCAACAACCTTCACGGCTTTCTTCGGAGAACCGAGAGCAATGCCCTTTCCCTTTTCCAAAGCCTTAGCAGCAGCTTCTTTGTTACTCCGTTCGGCAAAAGTTTCGCAATGCCAGACGGAGCACGGAGAGCACATACATTGGTCCGATGAGACAGACCCGTGGACTGCAAGACAAGTCCCTCGGACCCTCCGACTGTTACCTCTATAGACTGCACCTCAGGAACGAGATCATCCATCAACGTCGCTTGAGCACTCGTCATCTCGTGAATATGATACTCTGCAAAAGAAAACATGAAATGATTAGACAATGAAGCAAAATCACAAGGCAAACAATCAATCAAGCATACACAACAAAATAATCTCTGAGGATCATCACGAACTACATAGTCATCGGAACCATCACTACAACCCTCATCGTCATCATGGTCTCCAACAAACTCATCACTATCTTTTCGAAGATACTATCGTCATCACCACTACAAGGATCATCCTCTCTAACAATGTTATCGCTATCCGAATTAGAGTTTTGACCACTACCATCACTAAAGTCTAAGGCATGATTCCCGAGAATGAATGATCATAACCTTGGACCGTACTTTTGGCCAAACTAGAAGACCCGCAATCCGAACGAACGTGTTGGCTCGTGGGAAGCCTCATCAAGGACTCTAGGTTCGCGTCTCGGTCAAGACTAGATTACCCGCGACTTACGAGGACTTCTTGGCTCGCGGGACGAACCAAGTAACTAAACCCGCGATTCGAACAGCCACTACGGCTCGCGGATGCAATGTCCGAACCGCTCCATCTCGCGCCTTAGACGGGAAGACTCTACCTGTGATCCACTTGGTCGATACGGCTCGCGGATGCAGCATTCGGACTGTTCCAGTTCGCATCTTCGTTAACAAATAAGGACTCGCGACCCACTCGAGTCTTTTGGCTTGCACGAACGCCAAGACCAGCAAACCCGCGACCCATGGCTTCCGAACGGCTCGCATTTTCTCCAACACAAGGCAACACGCGACCCATGTGCTTTTCGTGGGTCGCAAGACGAGTATACGGTGAAGTTCGGGTCGTGACTTGTTGAGGAACAAGGAACCCGCGACCCAAACTGTCCTCCGTTGTCTTCTCTCGTTGATCAATTCTCGTCTCTTCCGTTCCAACCAATCTCCAAGGTACATACTATAATCATCTTCTTCCATGTCTCAATTTCAAAATTTCTCTAAGTATGGAAGAAGAAACTTGTGAGAAAGAAAGATTTTTTTCACAACAATGGAGAGAATGGATGGGTGGTGAAGAATGAGTTAGTGGGAGAAGATTGAGAAGAGTGAATAGTGATTCGTAAATATTATATCGTTATAACAATTACTGTTAAAGCTTCTAAGCACGCAAAGATCTAACGATAAAAACATCGAACCTTTAATCAATTCATCCAAACATAGCTATGCTATCAAGTTTCTACCTAGAACAAGGTCCTAAAATCCTAAATCTACCAAGTCACATCAACAAAAAACACGAAGAACAGGAGAGAGAACAGAGAGTTACCTGAAGGCCTATGAAAATCTCTGAAAAATCCTTGGATGCAAGTTATGAGGAAGTGGTGAAGGAATTCTTACCTAAAGAAATTTTTGGAGAGAAAAAATTCACTATTTAGCTTGAAAAACAAACCAAGACCTCTCTCCAGTTTCATACACGACAAACTGCGCAACTTATCCTGCCAATCACATCTCGCAAGGCATCAGTTCAATCGTTATCCGAACATTGGAACTATCATCATGACGAATCTTACGATATGGGACTAACTATCATCTATCAATCTCCGAATACAACACTGAAACTCTCTGTAGCTAAACCAGCAACGCAGAGGGTCGGATTCCACCCCTCGAGATTGATAGCGTAGAAAAAACTAAGTATCAGAGATCGTCGAAAGTCTTTGAAAACTATCATGATCAATAAAGTCTATACGACCGTGGATGCATCGTCGGTGATGCACTCATGGATAAAAAAAGTACAATAAATACTCGAGCTGAAAACGAAGGAAGCTATTTACGGAACAAGTGTCATCGTCGAGGGGGTCCCCACGAGCCGAGCTTGCTCGTGGCTTGCGGGACACATCCAAACTTCAGTCCCGTGACCCGAGCTTGCTCGTGTCTCGCGGGTCGCGCCTGAGTTCTGTCCCGTCGACCCGAGCTTGCTTGTGGCTAGCGGGACGCATCCAAAACTATAGTCCCGCGACCCGAGCTTGCTCGTGGCTCGCGGGTTGCATCAAAAATTCCATTCCCACCACCCGAGCTTGCTCGTGGCTCGCGGGTCGCGTCTGAGTTCTGATCCGGCGACCCGAGCTTGGTCGTGGCTCGCGGATCATGTTCGAAATCTGATATCGCGACCCGAGTTGGCTCGTGGCTCGCGATCACACTCAAGCTTTGAATGTGCAACTCGGACATGACCACGACTTGCATTTTCTCTATCAAAGCTCTTCCCGCGACTCGAGTTCCTTCGTGGCTCGCGATTCGTGTTCGGCGACTTTTCCCACGACCCGAGCTCCTTCGTAGCTCGTGACTTCTCCCATGGATCAGGTTTCCGCGACCCGGAGAAGGATCATGGTTTGCATATTTGCTTCACGACTAATCCCGCGACCCGCGATGTTGTCTAACTCGTACATATCCTCTTCGAATCATCTTCACGCGAGGCGCAAGCATCTATTGGTCGCATGATCATCTTCAATCCATGTTTTGCGACCCACGAGAAGGCCGGTTTGCACGTTCTCCTTACAAAGACTTCTCGCAACCCATGCATGCATGACGGGTCGCGAAACAACATCAATTATCAAGGCTCACTACCATTCCGTGGGTCAGTCTAGACAAGTACTTAGTTCCAACTAGAAAATGTGATCCGCGAAGTAACATTAACTTACACTATCACAAAATGCGACTTACGTGTCCGATTACACTCTCAACAAGCTAAATATTCCGATATTTCATCATGGACCGATATCGGAGCCAAGCCTTCCATACAGATTACTCACCGTTATTCTAAAAGATTCGAGAAGGATCGAAGGTAAATCTATGAAAAAGGAAGTCTTTCTCTGTTCTACGACAAAAAGGAAGTTTTTAGATTCACATCGGAGAAAATGAAATTATCGAAGAAGCTATCTGCAAGAAACGGAAGGTGGCTCATGAAAAGCCCGACGACCTAGGACGGTTTAGCTGAGAGTATAAATACTTGCTAGTCATAACTCATAATGTATCTTGAAATCTCTTAACCTCTCGAACCCTAGAGAGCTCTAGCAATAAAATTCGTGTTCATCAATATTTTGTCTTCCGTTCATATTTTCTTCCATTCTGTTTTGTCTTTGAATTCTGTTCGTTCTCTTTGCATTCTCCGTTCTCATATTTGCAAGTGATTTGTACAAAAAGATAGTCAACGATCCCTTAAAAGTTTTGTTTTTACAAGTTTGTGGTTGTGTGAATTTTGGTACACACAAGATTTGAAGAAATTTTATGAACCCTTTTACTTATTTTTGAATTTGATTGCTTTTGCTCTAATTTCCTTATTAGTGATTTGAAGAAGTGATTCATACATAAAGCAATCGACGATCCCCTAAAATTTTCGTTAGACAAGTTTTGTGGTTGTGTGAATTTCAATACACACAATAGTCTATTCCTTTGAAAAGCTTCACTTGCAGAATGCTCAAAATTTTTAAGATTCGTGCTGCTCTATGGGGAAGCGTCGGGTCAAGAAATTAACTTTCGAAAATCTTCAGTCTCCTTTGGTAAGGATATTGATCCTTTTATGTGACTCCTACTGGCTGAATGGCTTGAAATAGAACATGAAGGAGGCACCGGATCATATCTATATTTAACGAAGTGTTTTAGTTGGTATAAGCAGCAATTGCTTGCATTTATAAGTGAACGCTTAAAGAAGAGATTATCAATTTGGTATGTTAAAACTCTCTCTCTTGGGGGTAAAGAAATTCTCCTCAAGTCTATTGCAATGACTCTTCCGGTTTATGCAATGTCTTATTTTAAGTTAACAAAGACTCAGTGTAAGAAGATTACGAGAGCTATGGCTATTTTTTTTGGTGGAATGCTTGTGACAAGAAGAGGAAGATTCATTGGGTATCGTGGAAGAAAATTTGAACATATAAGGAGGATGGTGGTTTGGGATTTCGAGACCCTGGTGATTTTAATCAGGCTTTGCTTGCTAAACAAGCTTGACGTATATTGAATGAACCATCCTCTTTGCTTGCACAGATATACAAGGGTCGCTATTTTGCCAATTTGGAGTTGTTGCTTTGTGTGAGCTGCTTTCAGCCTTCCTATGCGTGGCGTAGTATATTACATGGTCGGGAGCTTCTTCTTAAAGGTCTAATGCGGACAGTGGGTAATGACTCTAGTACTCGCGTATGATTTGATAAATGGATAATGGATTCCTCTCCTCGTCGTCCATACAACCAGCAACATAGAATGAATTTGTCCATGAAAGCATCAGAACTTTTATTACCAAACTATCAGTGGGATTTTGCTAAGCTTGATGAGTTGTTTTTTCCTAATGATATTGCACAAATTAAGCGTATGACCCCTGGTCCTTTGGAGGATTATTTTGTGTGGGCTCACACAAAGCATGGGGCATACACGGTCAAAAATGGACATTGGCTCGCAGCATCTTTATCAAAGGCATCTCATGAACTATGTTCAATGGACCAGCTTGTGGTTCCAGTTAAGCGACGTATATGGAAGATTCAAACATAGCGAAAAATTTGTATGTTTCTTTGGTGGTGTCTTTCTGGAGCTTTAACGGTATCAACTCAACTGGTGTCTCGAGGAATGGTGATTGATCCGCAATGCAAGCTGTGTGGTATGGCCCCTGAAACAATCTCCCATATGCTGTTTGAATGTTCTCATGCTAAGCGTTTCTGGACATTGGCTGAGGTCTCAGCATTACTGCCTGACTTCTCATCCTCATTGTCCGCTAATATGTCTTCATGTTTGGATTTCATGGATGATCACATGGCTTTAGGATCGTTTAAATCGAGAGGATTCACCTATTATCTAGAAATCCTTATGTTTAGGATTGTGATTATAGTTTGTTGCTTCTTTGTTTCAGTTTGAATGTTACTTTGTACAAGACAACTTGAATTTTCTAAATAAAATCTAGATGTTTTAAAAAATATAGTTATTACATATTTAAAATATGTAATTAATATCATTGTAATCATAGTTATGCATATAACTACCACAACTTTAGATAAAAAAAGATTTTAATAAATGTTAATTAAATCATTAATTAAAAACCTAGTTACACACAGATGGAAGAAAAATTCGACCCAATTAGCTAATTTTCCCAAATTCTTTTACTGTATATGACTAGTGAATTTGATTCATAATTCTACAAGAAAATCTAAAGTTCTTTATAGTTTTCCTACCTAAATATATCCTTTCTAAATGGACTAAGCCAGCAAAAATTTGTTCATGGATCTTTAAAATTTTTAAACGACGACGTCCTCCATTTCCTTCCCAAATTACAAAATTGCTCCGATCATTCATTTCCATTTTACAGACGAAGAAGCAAAAAGAAGCAAAGATGGGCAAGGATGGTTTGAGCGACGACCAAGTGTCTTTGATGAAGGAAGCTTTCATGCTCTTCGACACCGACGGCGACGGCAAAATCGCACATACAGAGCTCGGGATCCTCATGAGATCACTCGGCGGCAATCCAACAGAGGCACAGCTTAAATCCATCATCGCCACCGAGAATCTCTCTTCCCCCTTCGATTTCAACCGGTTCCTAGATCTAATGGCAAAACATCTCAAAACAGAGCCGTTCGATCGCCAGCTTCGTGATGCATTCAAGGTGCTCGATAAAGAAGGTACTGGATTCGTCGCTGTTGCGGATCTGAGGCATATTCTTACCAGTATTGGAGAGAAATTGGAGCCGAGTGAGTTCGATGAGTGGATCAAGGAGGTTGATGTTGGATCCGATGGTAAGATCCGGTATGAAGATTTCATCGCTAGGATGGTTGCTAAGTGAGATCTAATCTTGAATTCGAAAATTTTCCTTTGTTTATTTGAATGTTGACTGGAAGCGAATCTCAGAAATGTTAATTTTACTCTCTGATAAATCTCATATCTTTTATGCTTGTGTAATTGACTTTGAGTTGGATCAATGAATATGATTGTTCCGTTTAACAACAGATTTCACAAACTGCAATTTTCATTCAACTAATCAAAGGCGAAACAGAGTTTTCGACTGGTGAAGGGGCCTGTTTAGCATTTGCCGTTCGGGGAATGAATTCAAAGAACAGAAGGGGAGGATAAAATGAGTCTTGATGTGCTTCTCAGACCCTAAACGGAGATTCACAAGGGTCTAATCTGATCTCACCCTAATGTCACAACATCCCAATTCCACAGCACACTGTATCGCCGATGACATTGCCAATGCTTTTGCCGCATGGGCAGAGGAGACAAAATTCCATGTACCAGAGGATTCGAAAACAGAATTATCTAGGCTTGAGGAAACTGTCCAATGTGGGTTCTGCCTCTAGTGTTTTTCGAGTTGGCATTTTCACTTGAAATTCTTGCCATATGCATGAGTCCGTGATGGCTTTAAGCACTATCTTTTCAACCGTGAATATTCTTGTGAGAAGAGTCGAGAAGATGTTTTCTTAATATTCTTTGTGAGAAGAGAAGATGTTTTCTTGCCGTCCATAGTCCCCATCACATCCAGTTATGGAGAGCTGCTGTTGTAACGCCGGAGGGAGGGAGGATTCTGCAACTGGCTCTATCCCTTAGAAACACTATAGTGTCATCGGTGTGTTATTGGTTAACTCCTGATAGAGGGGAAAAATTCCCCCGACCAAAAAAAGGGAAAAAATTCCATAATTGGATGGCCAAAAGACAGTCTCGGACAGTGGCGGAGTCAGAATATTTTTAACCGGGATCAAAATTTTTATTAGAAATACGTCATACAAACTGTAAAATCAAAACTTAAAATGTATTTACCATTTATTCATATTTTGAAATTTTTATTTATTACCACTAAGAAAAATAAATAAATTAGGATTACAGTTACGATAATGGAAATAATTGGTTTTTGAGGGGTTTATTTTGTTTGGCAATTCAAAGAAACATGGAAGAAAAATTATAATTTTCTTTTGCTTTGTAGATATATATAAGGTGGGATTTGGTAAACCAAACCTATGTAAATTATGAAAAACTACACTACATATTAAATTGAGTTTAGAATTTTAATTTGAATCCAACTTTAAATATACTATGTGAGAGTTCACATTATGTGTTTAGACTGATTTTATATCAAGTTTGGGATATGGGGTCAAAAACTAATTTTGTTTGGGTCATTATCATTAATGCTAAAGAGATGTAATGGATTTTTTGAACTTAGTGGGGGTAATATCACCCCCTCTCATGCGCCTCCGCACTAGTCTCAGAGGACACGTAGAATTGATTCGGAGGTTCCACTTTGTCTACTCTTAAATATTTTTTTATGAGTTATAAAATCATGAAGTCATGCCAATTTCCGAATAACCAGAACTGAAGTGGAAGCGTACATGATGAATCCATGTTTAAACTTATGAATATGGATTATGAAAAGCCTTAGTTTTGAGATTGGTTAGGCTCTTCCATAACAAACTCAAAAAAGCTATAGGTCTCTGTTGATGGGATGCAGAGAGTTTTTTGTATTTCTTACGTTAGAGTTGTTGTGGGGACCATAATCTTGTATTATATATATATGATAAATTACCTAGAATAACACATAATTATATCAAAAGTACTAGAATAACACATTCAAGGTGGNTCTAGAGTAACATATAATTATATTAAAATTAATAACACATTCAAGGTGGAGTATACTAGAATAACACAAATATTTTGCCAAAATACATAATACCTTTTTTAAATCTAATAATTACAAATATGCCATTTTGACTAGTTTTTGCCATCTAAACAATATATATCTAATTTAAATTTTAAGTAGTATAAATTATNAATCTAATAATTACAAATATGCCATTTTGACTAGTTTTTGCCATCTAAACAATATATATCTAATTTAAATTTTAAGTAGTATAAATTATTTATATTATTAAAACATCAAAATTATTAACTCCAAAACTCCAA
>OVAP01004674.1:223-14174 GCA_900406295.1 Aurinia saxatilis | reverse complement strand
ATCAACTACCATCCATCAACCAGGAACTCGATCAACCGATCCGTCGTAGCTTTCGGACGGCGTTGAGATCCCTTCTCCGCGAACTTGACCGAGCCGGGACCCTCTATCATAGCCCGCACGCTGAATGGAGCCTCCTTCCTCGTGAGCTTCATCAGGCCGAGACCCACGGTCGTAGCCCACACACCACGAAGTCTCCCCTTACCGGCGAGCTTTAGCCTCACCGCGGGCTTCACCGAGGATGAAGCCCGCGCGCCACGAAGTCTCCTCTTCTCTGTGAGCCTCGACTTCACCATGGGGTCCACCGGAGACGAAGCTCGCGCGCAATGAAGTCCCTGTCTCCCCGCGAGCTTGGCCAAATCGGGACCCGTGAATGTCGAAGCTCGCGCGCGATTGCGTCTCCCTTGTCCCGCGGGCTTGGCCAAGCTGGGACCCACGGATGTTGAAGCTCGCGCACGAGCGTGCGTCCTGCTCCCCGCGGGCTTGATCAGGTCGGGACCCACGGTCGTTGAAGCCCTCCCATGAGGCCGTGTCTTTTTCTCCGCGGGCTTGGCCATACCGGGACCCACGATCGTCGTAGCCCGCACATCCAAGGGCATCTCCGTCCCCGCGAGCTAGGCATGACTGAGACCCACAGGCGTCGTGGCCCGCGAATGAGCCCTCGCAATGATCCGCGGTCATTGAGCTCGCGCCTTCTCTTCTCGGTCCATCACCGTGGCCCACGTAAACCGAGTCCTCCACAAGGAATCCCTTATGCCTCTCCTTTTAGCGCCATGGCCCACGTAACGACTCATCAAAGGACAACGCAACGGTATGTGATCAACGACCATGCATCAATCTTCAGTCTTCGGGCTATGCTCTAACTCTCCATAGCTAACAAAGCAATAGAGACTTGGGGGGCTAACTGTGGGGGTCGGATTCCACCCCCGAAGATTAATAGCATGAAAGGGCTAAGTGTTAACCACAAAACAGTACTACGGCCCACGAGCTAATCATATGTCCACACCATCGAACATTACAGTCTTAGACTATCAATTGGTAACGACACAAGCTCGCACAGACCATGCGATCGGCACGACCCGCGGGCTATGCTCACGAGCTGTGCAGGGCATTTAGCCAACGAGACAAGTCCTGTGGCTTATCTCCGTGGGCCAGGCCATCTATAAACTTACACAACGAGCAATCGAGCTCATCCTATGGGCATCTGGTTAGTAGGTCCCGACAGACCACCCAATCATACATGCCAGGCGAGCTATGCCCTAGTCTGACCCACGGATCATCCCACCTTCTTCATGAGCGAGCTTCATGGCTACAGTGGCCCACGGATAAGTCTTTCCACGCTTGTCCGCGAGCTATGTTCGGGCCATGGCCCACGGACAAGTCCTTCCATGCTTTTCCGCGAGCTACATCCGAACCATGGTCCACGGGCAAACTCTCCATAGCCCGCGCCAACCAAGGAGGGATGAGCCCCGCGAGTTATGCCCGGCCGTGACCCACGAGGAACAAAGCCCGTGCGAGCCACGGAGTCCTCGTCCAGGCGAGCTTCGACCGGGTAGGACCCGTAGGCAGCGAAGCCCGCGCAAGTCCAAGGCACGTCTCCTCCCCGCGAGCTTCGACCGGGCGGGGCCCGGTCGAAGCGAAGCCAGCGCACGTCTAAAGCTCGTCTCCTCCCCGCGAGCTTCGACCGGGTGGGACCCGGTTGAAGTGAAGCCCGCGCACGTCCAAGGCTCGTCTCCTCCTCGCGAGCTTCGCCCAGTAGGGGACCCACGGTCGGACCCTGCACGCCTAGTGTTCTCTCTATTCTTCGCAAGCTACGTGTAGGTCGTGGCCCGCGAGACCAACCTCTCTCCAATGTCCACAAGCTAAGTCTAAGCCATGGCCCACGAGATCAATCACATTTCGTTCCGCGAGTTAGCTTAGCTCGTTTAGCAACATCGTGTCCCGTGGGTCCAACTGCATGACTTAGTTTCGTTGAGAACTAAAGGACCCATGATGAACATTTCACTACCATGATCGTACTTTTTTTCCCTTGGCAAGGTTTCTCCCAAGTGGTTTTCCTTACCAAGGTTTTTAACAATCTTGTGGGCCCAGAAACACTTATAACTAGCCGAATAGCCCAGCTCAGGTCTGTGGGCCCATTTTCATCTTCCACCAAGACAAAGCCCTAAGGTTTGCTCCGAGCGCCGTCAAGCAAGAAGGTTCGAGAATAGAATCATCGGTGTATCTAAGGAGAAAGGAAACTATCCAGAAGACTGCCGGAAGAACGAAAGTAAATCTTCAGGGAATGGAAGGTTGCCCACGAAAGAGCTTGGGCCCCAAGGCGTTTTAGTTACAGTATATATATGATCTAAGGTCGTAGGTCTTAGATCATCTTCTTCTCTCTCGAATAGCTTAGGTCTTAACAACTTGTATTCGAGAATTCTCTTTGCTATCAATAAAGCGACCCTACTTCTCTTACCTTGTTTTTTGTCTTTCTCTTTAACTTTCTGAGCGGTTCATACTAAGAGAGTCGACGATCCCTTGAAAGATCCGTTAGACAAGTTTTTGGTTGTGTGTGAATTCCTGCCCACACAGGGGGTTTTGGGATTAGGGTGAGATGCATCGTTGTGTTCGTCGAAGGAGTGGTCTGGTCACATTCCGAGGTTAAGGAGCGGAAGAGGACGAATTCGGGGAGAGAGAAGGTGGGATCATTTTCGAGATTGTGGTAGTGAAGGGAGGGTTGAGATTGGAGGATTATATCTTGAGGATCGAGGTTGTGCTGGTGGAATAGATCTTTTTCGGTTTGTGTGAATTCATGAGGAGGATGGTAGGAATTGAACACAAAGAAGATGGAGAAGACGACGACGATGAAAAGAGACGTACAAGATAAGAGGGTTTTTTATTAATTTTGTGGAAAAATACACGACAAAATTACATGTTATGTACTCTTGTTACATATTAATTATTCATATGCATGTTATTTATTCATGTTACATGGTAGTTATTAAAAATACATGACAAATTAACATGTTATCGATTCATGTTACATGTTATTGATTAAAAGTACACGACGAAATAACGTGTTATTTATTCATGTAATGTGGTATTTATTCTTATTACATGTTATTTCATTCACATATATTTATTTTACGTGTTATTTATTAAAATTACATGTCGAAATATCATGTTATTTATTCATGTTACATGTTATTTCATTCATATATAATCATATCAATAGTGTCTTCTCATGAAAATAGCATAACATCCATTAAAATAACATGATATGGATGTGTTAATGTATGTAAGAGGGGTCCGCGACATGATATTTAGTTAAAAAACATTTCACACTACTGAGCCTATTTTCGTCATTTCAAAAAAAATATTTTCCTTTTCTGTAAGATGTGTTTTAAACTTTATCTAATGCCCAATAACTTCTCAGATCTTTGTCTTTTATTTAATTTTCTCTAATCGAAATTATATAAAACATGCATGAGTGGGGGTGTAATTTCTAGTTTACATAATGTAAAATCCTATAAAAAAATGGAAAAACACCAAAAAAAAAAAAAAGAAAAAAAAAAAAGAGAGAGAGATAAATAGATAAGGAAATGAGAAAAATAATTCCATGCATCAAGAAGAAAACCTTGAATCTCAACACATGTCACAAGAAGACTAGGTGCTCTCTTGAATTTTCTTATCTTTTGTCCTTGTTCTTAATTGCTCTCTCTCCCTTCTATTGTTATATTTGTACCTTTCTACGATTTTCCTTGTGTTCCAATTCAATTTCCTCTTTGCCAAAACCGACCAAACCAGGGCAATGGAAATAATAATAAAAAAGTTTAGGCGGACACAACAATAAGCCCAATACCTATGGAAACTTACCATATTGGAATTGAGCCCATATGTTAATAAACTCCGCGTAGGACGTGTAACATCCTTTCACTTTGTTCCCCCCTGATCTTCTCTTCACGTTTAACCTCCTTCACGCGTTTCTTCTCCGACCAATCACAGAAAAATTCCGGTGATACGCATGTGTCTGTCTACTTTCAATTTCACAATCAGAGCCTCCAAACCCTTGATCCCTCTTTCTTTGTCCTTAAACCAAAGCCTGTTCTCGGGTCAAACCCGAATGGCTATGATGAACCTCTCCTCCCCGATTTTTCACTCCTCGCTTCTCAGNTGCCACTTTCTTTATTTTAAATCACAAAAAAAAAAAAAAAAAAAATTTCAATGTTTTCCTAATTTCTTCTTCTCCTCTGCCAGAACGCAATTTCACATAGTTGTGGGGTGTCTTCGAAAGGAAGTACATTCCTCGGTGGTCAGTTTCTAAGAAAACATCTTTCATCCCACACTCCACCTTTGAGAAAACGAAGGGCGGGTATGTAACTAAAAATTGCTTGAATTGGTATAGTTATGATTCGAGATTTCTTATGAATTTTGGCGCATTGCATTAGGCCACGTGAGCTGCGTCATGCCGCTGACGGAAGAGAATGTGGAGTTAGTACTGGACGAGGTGCGGCCTGCGCTAATGGCCGACGGAGGAAACGTGGCGCTGCACGAAATCGATGGGCTTGTGGTGGTTCTGAAACTACAAGGAGCTTGTGGCTCGTGTCCTAGCTCATCCATGACACTGAAGATGGGAATCGAGAGTCGTCTCATGGACAAGATTCCTGAAATCATGTCCGTCGAGCAGTTTCTTGAATCCGAGACTGGAGGGTTAGATCTCAACGAGGACAACGTCGAAAAGGTTCTGTCTGAGCTACGGCCTTACCTATCTGGTACAGGAGGTGGAGGGCTTGAGCTGGTTGAGATCGATGGTTACATAGTCAAGGTTCGGCTCACTGGACCGGCTGCTAAAGTCATGACCGTTCGTGTCGCCTTGACTCAGAAATTGAGAGAAAATATTCCTTCCATCGGGGCAGTCCAACTCCTAGAATGATTGATGTTTACAACTTCACTCATGGATCTCCTACACTAGTCATGACTGTTCGTGATGCAAGTTCTTACTAAATTTTGCGTATGTAAAGTGAAAACAAATAGATAATTTAATATGGTCTCCAACTATGACAACTGATTTATTTATCAGTAGATAATGTCACTGATCTCCTACACTATTTGACCAAGAAGATACAGAGCGAAAGTCATACTTGACTACTATATTATTTCGGTACAAAAGCATACATGATGATATAAAAAGATGTCCAGGTACAAGACTTGTGAAGAACCTTTTTCAACATCATCATTCATTTTCTACATCAACCTCTGCCTCAGATGCATAATCGGACCTATGAAAACAAACATAGATAATCATGTGTCAATGACAGAGAAAACATCACATACATACAGAAATAAAACCATCTCCCCCCAAACCACATCATAAACCATTTAAAACAAATTCTTTTGTGGATTGCAAACGTAAACTTGGAACAAAACATTCTTTTTGATTAGTCGGATTTTAAATATCTGAATCATATGGCTGACACAATCAAATTCGTGATAATAAATGAATAAATTTTTTAAGTTCTCATGAAATATAAATATGAAACTCAATATGTATCAAAGTAATCTTTGAACTCACTTAATTTTACGAGAAAGTTGGTATATCCCTGTGGCTGCCATAGCAACATTAACACTAAACAGGTTCCAGTTTTTCTGTAAAGCAAAAGTCAGAACAAACAAAACAGAAACTCAAAAAGCAAGAATAGAAAACGTCTCACTAAGCAAAACTTACAGGAATGATAACAGTGCTGCAGCGACACCAAATCATACCAGTGCATGTCACAGCTGATACCATTAGATATAAAATAAGAAAACAATCTTAATAGAGATATTGTAACACCAATAATAACAGTAAGTAGGAAATATATATATGTATAAGTACCAATCTGTTGAAGGTAAGAAATATTCTCTGGAGGTTTTTGAAAATCTGCAATGTTAGCAATGCTTATCCCCCATTTGAATGTTGGAGCCCAGAAATGAACTGATAAGACAAACAAACAAAACAATGAAATTTTGATCTAGCTAAATTATGTTAACTTTGCTTTGGTTACAATTTGTAATCTAAAAAGAACATATCGTAATGTTTGGTGTGTACATTATGATATGTACCTTCAAGTGTCCTACATAATACAATAAAGCCTTAGATCTATAAATCTTTGGAGATTGAGTGATGCAGAGATCACTCGAGGATTGGAAATGTAAGTTTGAGTCAATATACGTAGATTCCTAGAGGAAAAGGAATCCAAATTTGATTATCAAGTGTCACTCACGTATCGAACCGAAAAAAAGTGAAAAAAAAAAGTAATCAGTGTGAGTGGAATTGACTCACTTGTCTTAGGTCCCGCAGGGTGATTCCAGAGAGCTTGAAGCTTTGACGTCGCCATCGATTTTGTCCGAGATTCTCCTTTTCTGTCTCCCCGACATTTATATATTTAATATCAACGTAAAGATGCTATTGAACACGACGTCGTATTTGAAATGCTATTTATTTGGGAGAACCTTTTTCTAGTGAGAGTAGACCACTCTCTCACTAATTAATACTCCCTCTATATTGATTTTCTATCTTTCTTTTTTGTTTAGTTTCTACAAGGATTGACTTTCTATGTTTTCAATGCACTTGATGCTAATTAATGGTTCAATTTGTTCAGCTAGTGCTGGTGTTTAGTGAAAGTACATAGAGTAGAGCAATGCAACACATGGTAGATGTGGAACAAGGGAACACGCGGGAAGCTAGGAACAGCGTGAGTAGCTGTATGACGTGGACCTTGCTGAGGAAGAAAAATAAACTATTTTGAATAGCAAGTATTGAAGATATATTGTATCGTTTAAAGATTTGGTGAGACTCGAGAAAAGAAAGGAGTCATTACTATATATTCATTAAAAAGCTACGCAGTTTTAGGTTAGCCGTCGAGATTGAGAAAATGCTTGAGTGCACTTTGCATCAAGGTTTAGGGCTTTTGGGTTGTGATTTTTGGGTGAAACACTTTGGCTGTGTGTTAGCCAAAGTGATCTTGAGAATATCTCTTGGGTAGATTAGGAATAGTTCAAGAAAGATCTCGGTGTGGTTTGGATCTTGTAACTCTGATTAAACAGTCGTGTTAGATTGTTTAAGTAATTCTTAATAAGAGATATATTGAAGTGAAATCTGTGTGTCACATAGTAACTGTGTTGAGCATCTCTATTTCATTTGGTATCAGAGCGGGACAACCACCGATAGATACTCTATTCGCGGGTTGAGATTTGCGGAAGGGTTGGATAATACTCAACACCTTGTCATTGTGAGCAAAGGACACACTCTGAATCCGGCTCAGTATGGCCATTGGAAGTCAAAGATGGTTTAAACCATTCATTTTATTGATGAAGACGCTTGGACAACTGTTCAAGAAGGTTGGGAAGAGCCGTTCGTTCTGGCTGAAGACGGAAAGAAAAAGAAGCCCAAGCCCAAGAACAGCTAGACCGAGGCAGAGAAACTAGCTTCAAAATTTAACTTAAAAGATCTCGGAGCAATCTTTACGGGAATAGAGTTGGAACAGTATGAGCATATTCAAGGATGCAAATCAGCAAAGGCCACATGGGAGATTTTGGAGATGGAATTTGAAGGAGATTTGAATGTCAAAAGAACCAAGATTGATCAGTTGGCTACCAGATTTAAAAATCTGAGATGGAACGATGAAGACACTGTTGGTAGCTTTGCAGGAAGAATGAATGATATTTCCAATGAAGCATCACTTCTAGAGAAGACATACAAGGAGAAAAATTTCGTTAAGAAATTGTTCAGATGTATGCAGAAGAGTATGAATCCACAAAACTGCTTTGAAGGTATCCAAAAATACTGATGAGCTTAAATTTGCTAATCTTGTCGGTTTACTTCAATCGGCTGAGCTGGACAATAAGGAAGGTCATGGGAAGAGTAAGAAGAAATCAGGGATAGCCTTAATCTTAGAAGAGTCTGAGGCACCAGTTCAGATAATGCAAGAGGATATGGTTCTTATGGCAAGAGATTTTGGTAAAAAATTCAGAAGATTGGAGAAAGGTCAAAACAGAGCTTTGCAACGGATGGAGACGACTGATAGACCAGCAAGAAGAGATGGAGACAGATCTTATGGTTGCAAGAACACCTAGAGAACCGATAATGATAGGGAGGACAGGAAGAAAGAGATACAATGCCATGAATGTGAGGGTTTTGGTCACTTCAAATCCGAATGTCCTTTGATCAAACGTCGTGATCTCAAATGCTCTGAATGTAAGGGAAGAGGACATACGAAACAGGAATGTCCAAGCTCTTCAAACTCGAGACGAAAGGAGAAGTCGTTTCTTAGTTTCAGTGAGTCACAATCAGAATCTCATGATGATCAACTTCCAGACTTGAAGAACTTCATTGCATTTGTAGGAGAAGCAACTGTAACAAACGAGTTTGATTCTGATAGTGATGAAGAGATCGATGCTAAAAAAGAGTACAAGGCATTGTATGATAGTTGGGTTAAACTCAGTCAAGACATTCTCCGTGTAACAAAAGAAAAGATTGTGTTGGAAGGACAAGTAAACTGTTTGGAGATCGATTTGAGTATGCAACCAGAAAAGAATTTGTTACTTGGCGAAAGTCTACCTACAGATTATATTCAGAAACCGGATGATAGTGAGGACAGTCAGGAAACTCTGACTCTCAAGAAGAAGTTCTTAGATGAACGCAGAAAAAGAGAACAACTAGAAAGAAAAGTTGACGCTCTCTCTGGGAAATTTCATCTGGAAGAAAGAAAAAACAGAATTCTTCAACATGAACTGAACGAGAACATCAAGAAAGTGAAGATGATGTATAACGGAACAGTTCAACTGGATCAGATTCTTTGTGTTGGACAATCAAGCGATGTCAATTGGGGTCTAGGTAACAAGGAAAAGCGTACTCCTCTTGTGTTGGATCCCACACAACAACTCGTGCTTGACAAATTTATCCCAGATGCCTCTGTAAACGCATATCCTACTTCCGAGCAACAGGTGGAACAACAGAGACAAAAAACGACTCCTAACCAGTCTCCGTCTTAGGTTGTTCAGAGAAAACCTCGCGCTTACAAATATAGAAGAAAATGTCATCATTGTTGCAAACCTGGTCACACTGCTCAATTCTGCTTCAAGAGACAGAGAACGATTCGAGATCTTTGGGCACAGGGGAGATATTATCATGAATCACGTTTTGCCTTCAATGTATGGATGAAGAAAGATCATCTCTATGAGCATTATGGACCTCTTTCATCAGTGGAAATACCAATTGGTGCATATCATCAAGGACATATGTGGCCTTATGCTGTTATCGAAGAATTGGAATCCCAGCCACAAACAGAGTCAATCACTTTTGATGAAACAGACTATGAATTTGGATGCTCGATTGCGTTTGTTGATGACACTCCTCTCTCATCCATAGGTAATGTAGCTTACATGACAGAGAATCAGACGAGATCCACAGATTGGTACTTTGATAGTGGTTGTTCGCGACACATGACTGGAGAAGCTGAATTGTTAAATTCTCACTCACAAGTGTCTAGTGGTAAAGTCACGTTTGGCGATGGTGGTACTGGAAAAATCAAAGTTGTTGGTAATGTTGGTAGCAGTGACCAACCTTATCTTATCAACGTATACTATGTTCAAGGACTTCGAGCAAACCTAATTAGTGTCAGCCAGTTATGTGACGAGGGACTTCGTGTGATTTTTACTAAGGTGGATTGTCAAGCCATCGATGAAAACAACAATGTTGTGTTGTCAGGGATACGGTCTGGTAATAATTGTTACATGTGGAAAGCATGTGAGCAATGCTTGAACTCAGTGGATTCTACACTCGATCTTTGGTACAAGAAGCTTGGTCATATGAATGTACAGACTCTTCACAAACTCGTCAATGCAGAGGTTATAAGAGGTGTTCCCGAACTGCAGAGCAAGTTAGATTCAGTTTGTGAGGCATGTACGAAGGGAAAAAATTAAGGTACAACACAAAAAGGTAGCAGACATTAGTTCGAAAGAGATCTTGGAACTTCTTCATATTGATCTCGTAGGTCCGATGCAAACTGAAAGTTTGGCAGGTAAACGCTACGTGTTTGTTTTGGTTGATGATATTTCCCGCTACACCTGGGTCAGATTCTCGAGGGAGAAATCTGATGCAACTGAGAGCTTCTGAATCCTTGTTTTGGGATTAAAAACACATAAAGGAGTATTTAAGCAGTTTCACGGTGATCATGATGGAGAATTTCAGAATGAGGGTTTTCGGCGTATTTGTCAAGAATATGGGATACGTCATCATTTTTCTGCTCCTCGAACTCCACAACAGAATGGTGTTGTCGAACATAAGAACATGACACTTCAAGAGATGGCTCGAGCTATGCTTCATGGCAATAATGTTGCCACTCTCTTTTGGACAGAAGCTATCAACACCGCCTGTTACATCATAAACAGAGTTTATATGAAACTGGGTACTTACAAAATTTGGAAGGGCAAGACACCAAATGTGAGCTACTTTCATGTTTTCGGGTGTATTTGTTATATCTTGAACGATAAAGATCACCTTGGAAATTTGATTCTCGAAGTGATACATGCATGTTTCTCAGCTACACGCCAAATAGCTCCGCTTTTCGTTTTTACAATCGACGTACTAAGGTGATTGTTGAATCAGTTAACATTGTCTTTGATGATAATAATAAATTTCTTGTCACTGAACTCCACTTCTCAGCCATTGGTACTAACAATGACATTGTGTCTAATCCATTTCCCACTTCTCTACATGATGAGGAGGAAGTCACCACAGAGCAGCATGAGCCACGTCAACTTCAGGTTCATCGCAATAACAATGTTGGAGATGTCATTGGAGATCTTGCTAGTGGACGAGTAACTTGTGGGGTTGCTTGTGACTACTCTCAGATGATGGGTTTACTCTGTTTTGTGTCTCCAATCGAACCACATGATTGGTAAGAAGCCTTGTTGGACGACTGCTTCCATGCATGAAGAAATAGAACAGCTTACGTGTCTCGATGTGTGGGATCTTGTGCCTCGTCCATCTGCTGTCAATGTTGTTGGCACAAGATGGATTTTTTAAAATAAGATGGACGATGAAGGCAATGCGGTCAAGAATAAGGCTCGTTTAGTTACTCAAGGTTATTCACAAGTTGAGGGGAAGGATTCTGATGAAACTTTTGCTCATGTTGCTCGACTTGGGTCTATTCGTTTACTGTTTGCAATTGCATGTGATGCACGGATAAAGCTATATCAGATGGATGTGAAGAGTGCCTTTTAAAGTGGTATTCTTCAAGAAGAAGTTTATGTGTCATAACCGAAAGGATTTGAAGATCCAAATATCCAAATCATGTTTACAAGCTAAAAAAGGCTTTATATGGACTTAAACAGGCACCTCGTGCATGGTATGAAAGATTGGCTCAGATTCTTATAAACAACGGTTTTGAAAGAGAAATTGTGGACAAGACCTTGTTCATCTATATTCAAGACTCAGACTTGTTGGTGGTACAAATTTATGTTGATGATATTCTGTTTGGAGCAACAAAGGAGTCCTTGGTATATCAATTTGTGACAATCATGACCAAAGAGTTTGAGATGAGCATGGTAGGAGAGCTAAGCTATTTCCTAGGATTACAAGTAAAACAATCCAAGGATGGGATTTTTATCTCTCAAAGTACTTATGCCAAGAATCTCATTGGAGATTTGACATGCAGACAAGAAAACCTGCCAATTCGCCTATGAGTACTACGACCAAACTGTCTAAGGATCTATCATGCCAGAAAGTGAATCAGAAACTGTATCGAGCTATGATTAGAAGTCTCTTGTATCGAAGGCCATGTCCAACGGTGGTGAAATGAGGGACTCTTATAATTTAAAAGTAATAAAAACAAGAGGCTGAAGGAGATAGAATGAGACAACTTCTCTTGTTTAAGAGGTTGCAACACCTTTATAACAACCCCTTCTAACATGTGTTCTACTGTAATTGGTTCAAATTTTTGAAAATATTTCTATTTGACTTTCATCTTTATAAGAGCCCCAAAATACCATCTCCTTATTGGACATGCTCTAACAGCACCTTGGCCGGATCTATGCTTGTGTGGGAATCTATGCAAGATATCAAGCCTGTCCGCGACAGTCACATCTTGTGGCAGTGAAACATATTCTTAAATATGTTAAAAGCACACTTGATTTTGGTATGCACTTTACTAATCAAACAAATGATATTCTTTCAGGTTATTGTGATGCTGACTTTGTTGGAGGTCTAGATGAGAGAAGAAGTACATCGGGAGGATGTTTCTTCCTTGGAAACAATCTGGTGGCTTGGCACAGCCGAAAACAAAACTGCGTGACCATATCAACTGCAGAATCAGAATACATTGCACTAGGAAGTTGTTGCACACAGCTTATGTGGATAAAACACATGCTTGCAGATTATGGTAAAAAAAATTCTAATCCCATCCTCATTCAATGTGATAATATGAGTGTTATACAAGTATCTAAAAATCCAGTTGATCACTCTCGCACTAAGCACATAGAGATAAAATATCACTTTGTTAGAGAATTGGTAGAAGATAAACGTGTGGAGATTAGGCAAGTTCGCTCAAACAATTAGTTAACAGATATTTTCACTAAACCACTTGATGTTACCTCATTTGTAAGGCTTCGTAATACCTTAGGAGTCTGCAGTTCTTAAATAAGAAGTAATGAGTAGAGTGGGAGACGTCTGCATTTAGTGATAGTTGTTAGATTAAAGTTCATCCATTCTCTATCCTTGACTCTAGATTAGCAAGTTAAGTTAGATCTCTCATCTATACTCATACAGTTTGACAAATCAAGTAACACTACTCATACTACTCTTGGGTATTCTCACGCATCTACTACCAGTTACACTAGCTACTGATTTCGCATGCTTGAACAGTAACCGGTTGAAGGTTCATACCTAGTGATCCAAGTGCAAATGAAGCATCTTTTCACAAACCCTTCATTTATGACTCACAAATTACCAATTAGTTGTTGAAGGTCCTACCCTCATGATACAATAGACGAGATGATTGAACTAATCTGATAACACAAATAATAGTCTTTGGTATTATTAGCTAGTAACACTTGTGCTTATTGGATTGTATGGTATAGTTGAGAGACCTCTGTCAATTGATGTTTCATCGTATTATTAGCTAGAGCTAGAACTAATCTGATAACACAAATAATAGTCTTTGGTATTATTAGCTAGAGCTTCTTCGTATGTATCCCATGATGACTCAGCCGCCAACCACTCCACACAGTCATTGATTCTACACTCAGGAAAGAGAAGCCAGGTATGCCTTTTTGGAACAGCGGGAGTTGCTTAATCAGAAGATTCTACCTCTACATGATCCCGATTTAGTTGATGTGATTTGGGTTGTCAATCATGTAGGACTTATCTATACCGCTGCGGATGTCCAGACCTATCATGAAGAAGTTGTGCAAGAATTCTATGTGAATCTTCCAGATCTTGTCTTGGTTAATGGTATACCTCGGGTTTATCTTTGTGGTCGCATGTTTGAATGTAGTGCTCGTATGATCAACCAGATGTTCGATGTTCCCATGCTGCCTGATAAAGAAGGGATAGGGGCCCCTAAAATAGGGGATGAGGATGCTGCAATTCGCTTAGTTACTGGTGGTTTGAGACGTCGTTGGGAGGATATGAAGTCTTCATCATTTACTCCGGCAATGCATGTGCTTCATTAGTTGTGCTGTTTTAACTGGTTGCCATCCACCAACAGGTCCAAAGTGTGTAATAAATCCGTAATAAATATATAAATAGTAGAAAAAATCACAAAAATAATTTAATAAATAGTAGAAAAATCTAATTGAATTTATAAAATTATAATTTATAATTTTTTAAAAAACCGTAATTATTTTAAAAAATTCAAAAACACCAAAATAATAATTAAAATAATAAGATAAATAGAAGAAAAACTCACAAGCGGGTTACCTCCCACCAAGC
>OVAP01004673.1:0-13123 GCA_900406295.1 Aurinia saxatilis | reverse complement strand
TCTAACAATTATCCTAAACTATCAATTCATCATAAACCCTAGAATTACCCTAAGCCTAAAAAGCAAACTACTCACACATATCAACTGAAACAATCAACATGATGAAAAAAGAAAGCATGAAAAGAGAATTCCAATAAAATAAATAAAAAGGGTTTAGAAATCTTCTCTATGAGTAGAATGTTCTCCCTAAAAGCTCTGGAACAATCCCCTTGCTTGAGTCTCAAAAGAATTTAAGATATATGAAAACTAAACCTAAAAACAAGTATGTATACAGCCAAAACACGTTTTTGGTCTTCTGTGGACTTTCCATAACTTATGGGGCGGTTTGCGCAATAAAAGGAAAGTTTCCTTTGCTTTTTTGAAGGGGTGTCGATCGACACCTTTGTGGGTGTCGTTCGACACCAAGCCCATTCTCGGCCTACTCTGTTTGCTCGCCAGAATGACATGTATTCATTAAAACGGTCATATCTCTTGAAGCGTGAATCAGAATGAGTTAAAACCACCACCAAAGTGAAGCTAACTCAATTTCATATCTTGTGTCAAAATATTAGATCAAAATTCTATCAGGAAGACCTCCATCTGATATGATCTTTAAAGCCCTTTTGACTGGTTCTGCATCATCATTTGCTAGTTTGCCTCCTAAAGCTCCAAAACACTCTAGAATGCTCCAAAATCACCAAATATGTGCTTTAACCTGTAAATACTAGTAAAGACTAAAAAACACCTAAAAGACTCGATAAAACTCTTTTTATCGTGGCTAAAAACCATAAAATACACGATATATCAGCGGCATGGCCATCCACAAACCACATGGCAACAGTTAACGATCATTGTTGAGAGAATTATACAAAACAGCTTTAGCTCGATTCAAATGCAAGGCGATACAAGATACGAATAGGGGCAAACAAAGGTGATTCACACTGAGACATATCCTCATTTTCATTCTAGTATCTCAAGCCTGAATTCATTACTTTTTTTTGTCATCATTAGACCACAACTGGCCGGCCCACTAGCCTAATTCCTACATAATATTGCAGGCAGTGGGACTTGATCCTTGGTGTGATGGTGTCTAGTTTCAGTGGACTTATCTCATGCCACTAGACTAAGGTCACTTCACCAACTATTACTAAATTTTAGTATATAAAAGTTACATTTTGATATAAAAGTTAAATTTTAATATAAAATGCTAGGTTTTGTTTTAATTATACTTTAAAATTCTTTTTTTTTAAATTACAAAACCAATTATAATTAATAGTATTGATACGGTATACTCATTTTTTATACCATTATTTCAGACCACCGTTTTAATAGCTATCATTTTGTTTATTGCAATTTATTTATACTAAAAATCATTATGAGTATGTATCAGCTATCGGATCGAACAAGTAAAAAATTATGATCGGTAAAATGGGTAAGTATTTTTTTAAAAATGGGTAAAATGTGTAAGTAGAGAGGTAGAAACTTACATTGAATTAAGGAAAAAAAAACCTCGGAGTTCACAAATGATCATTCATGATTTTTGTTTTTCTTTGGGAAAAAGATCATACCACTAAGAGTATATTCTAGCCATCCTCAATTAAAAAATACAAAGTATACCCGTAAATTTATCAAATAACTTAAGTTTATAGAACTAAATATTTTGGTTATTCAAAATGTTATAAAAATTGGTGAAATTTGATATTTTATTATATACAACCAATCTATTCATTATTCATCATTTCTTGTTCATTTTTTTGTATAGTTTAATTGTTTTAACAAAGTTTTTGCACAATTTATTTGTCATCATCCTTTGAATTTTAAATAGATGTACTTAAAACTCTTAAAAATTAATCTTGTATCTTAACATATTAAACCCAAGACGTGAAGTGACCGTACTCTAGTGGCAGGAGATAAGTTCATTGAGACTAGACACCATCACAACTGGTATCGAGTCTTACTGTCTACTTAGTGCACTCATTTCTCTCTCTAAGTTTTCTCCAACATTTCTCTTATTCTAGAGTCTTCTTCAGATCCAGTTTTGCCCGTGTCCAACGACAAGCCGGCACCGTGAACCTCCTTTGTACATAGCTAGTGTTTGTTTCTCTTTCTTCTCCTTTCGGCTTCGATTCGGACTCAAATCCGAAACTTTTCAGTTTTTGTGTCTTTGCCTTCCCATTTAAACAAGCTTTTTCAATAAATTTGGGAAAAGCTTTATCCCGATTATTAAGTTTCTTTCTATCTTTGCTTAATCTTTGTTCTGATGCATATAAATCTTGGGCCAAAAATCTTTTTGGGTTCAAGTAGTCATATGACTCAAAGTATTAAGATTTTAGTTAGCCAACTTAGGTTGATGTTTGATTTTTAAGATTTTGTCAAGCTGTATAAATTCTCTAAATAATCATATGTTTTTAGCTAACTCTGGTAATCTTCTAAGCTGGATTAGGAATCTCCGGTTTATCTGAGGAAGGTGGTGGAAGAGAATCAGCGATAGAGATTGGGTTTGGAGTCAAAGAGATGCTGCGAATCCATGCTTCTTGAGAAAGATGACATGTAACCCTCTAATTGCAAAACAACTTTGTAAAAATTATTGTTATCTTTTATTTGGGTTTTATCTGATTCATCTTTATTGGGCTTTAACTCTTATAATCTTTTTTAGGAGATTTGTAAATTGTTGTATCCTTTCTTAATCAATAAATATGTTTGGCTGAAAAAAAAATTGTTAAAAGTTAATTTTTGTTATATTTGTATTATTAATCCAAATTTTTGCATCTATGTACAATTGAAATATTTATTTCATATTCTGCACTTTTTTGAACAATTATTATCTCAGAATTAAGAAGCCACTTTTTCATAATAAATATAAAAAGTCTATTTAGAGAGAGAAAAAAAAAAAAAAGGAAAATACCATATTAAATCTCCAACTTGAAACTTCTTCCCAATTTAAACCTCCAATTTTTCGGGTTCCCATTTCAAACCTTCATCTTAATTAGTTTTCTCAAACAAACTTTCAAATTGCAAAAAATGAGCGGAAATGAGGGTTGACTAACGGTCAACACTAACTTTGTTAACACCGTGAGTAATTTTAATATTATAATATTTTCAATAATATAATAATAATATTTTAATAAAATAATAATAATAATATTTTTTTTTAAGTCTAAAAATCTCAAATCCGAAAAATGAAATAAATTTCTGGAAAAAGTAATCATTAAATTTTAGATCAATTTTTTAGATTCCTTTTTAATTTCAAAGATATATTCTAGAAATTTAAAATTGTTTAAAAGATAAATAATATTGATATTTATTTTAAAACTTAAAAATCATTTTAAAATCTGCAAATTTTCATTGATAAAAATAATGATTATATTTCAGTTTCAAAACAAAAACAATTAATTAATTTTAAATAGATTTCCAAAAACCCCTATATAATTATATTTTTATAATTCTTCTTACTTAATTTTCGAATTTTATTTTATTTTATGTGTTTGGGATTTTTTAAGATTTTTTTTAAAGAATATTTTATTATTTTATTTTAATATTAATATTATATTATTAATATATATTATAATATTAATTTGACTAACGGTGTTAACAAGATTTGTGTTGACCTTTAGTCAACTCTTATTTACGTTCATATTTTGTAACTTGAAAGTTTGTATGAGAAAATTAATTAAGTTGAAGGTTTGAAATAGGAATCCAGAAAATTAAAATTTTAAGTTGAAAAAAGTGACAAGTTAGAGGTTTAATATGGTATATTCCAAAAAAAAAAAAAANTTATTCCAAAAAAAAAAAAAAAAAAAGCTAAGGAAGTCTAAAATCCCCACCGGCCATGGTGTTCGGCGATAATGGAGAGAAAAGTCTCATAACTTTACATTATTGTGTTCTTGTATAATTGTTAGTTTGATTTGACAATAGTGAATAATAATGTTTTTTGGTTTTTTACCATGGCTAAAAACATCTTTTAATTTCCAGTTTTAGATGTTAAAAAAGAAAAAAAAAATCAGGTTTCTAAAAAGTACTTCTTTGTTTGGGTTAGTGCAAAAAAATCCGTCAATTGATAAAAATTTGCAAGTTCACCCACGACATATTTATGACGCACTAAAACATACAGAAAACTCCGCAATATAGTCCATGTCTATATTGATCGTTGACCAGATTAAAACGATGCCGTTTTGATAATTTTAATTTAATCAAAATTTCTGCAAAATAAAGAATCAAACCCAAGACCTTTTGCATAGAGAAAACATGACTTAACCAACAGGACTATCATATTTTTGTTGAACATAGGTACACATACATACTTATATACTTAGATCGGCTTCACACTCTCGAAACTTTTTTCGGTGAAGAAGATAATCGAAGCCGAGGAGGAGATCAAATTCGCCGCCGTTTAATAAGGATCCGAACCTTATTCATAAGATCCGAACACTGTCTGATCTGCTCCGTTGACCCGATTTCAGCAACTCCATTCGGCAAAGGAATACACACTATACCAAAACCAGGTTACCCGTCACGAAAGCCTTTCCGGCTAATCCAGCACCGCAAGAAAAGTTCTTCGTCATCGAAACCACTCCGTATTTGTGACCTCTTCATCGACAGTATCATCCGTATCTGTGACCTCTTCGTCGACAGTATCATCCGTCCTAGCACCACCACGGGAGGTAAGCGAGTTTCCGGTAGTCCTGATCTGTCGGAGTAGAAAACGACGGTGGACCCGATCCCCTTCTCGGCTTGAGATTTTTTCCGGCGAAGCCATTGAACACAAAAATTAAATTAAAATATTATAATTTTGTGTTTTACTTTCCTGATATAAGTATTTATGTATATGTACAAACAACTAAGACGCGAGGGTTCGGTTGGTTATGGTATGTATATGCTTCGTGAAGGGCATGGGTTCGATATCCCACTTTTGCGAAAAATTGATTAAATTAGAATTATTAAAACGATGTTGTTTTTATCTGGTCAACGATCAATATAGATGTGGGCTATATTGCGTGATTTTCTGTACGTTATGGTGTTTTGGTGCACAATAAATATGTCATGGATAAACTTGCAATTTTTTGCCAGTTGACGGGTTTTTTTGTACTAAATCCTCTTTGTTTCTCTGTTTTAATCTAACTTTTAAAAGTACCCAATCACTTAAATTTCACTTTATTTTAATTGATATTTAAAAAATTTCCTTATGTTTAATTTAAATTGTCAAAACTAAACAATATTTCTTCAGCAATATATTAAATCGTTTGGTCAGTGTTGGTTTTGGGATTTGTATTTCTTTTGTTGTTGGGTTTCG
Source organism: Aurinia saxatilis (assembly GCA_900406295.1). Classification (NCBI taxonomy): domain Eukaryota; kingdom Viridiplantae; phylum Streptophyta; class Magnoliopsida; order Brassicales; family Brassicaceae; genus Aurinia; species Aurinia saxatilis. The sequence goes on along the minus strand of OVAP01004673.1, from coordinate 7,854 downwards.
GGCAGTTTCTGGTTCTTAAGTTTCGTTGGCGTGGGTCTACAAGAGAGAGTGCTACTCACCATGAAGCAATCAAGTCTTGTTTCAGGAAAGGCTCCCACTACCAAATGTACGGTGATTAAGGTTTCCAAGGCGGATATCGATAGACGTATTGAGCAACACTCTCTTACACTGACTGGGCGGATATGGAAACCAAACTTTGAGCATATGGAGAGACTTTTCCACAATATGCCAAAAATTTGGAGGTTGGATGACAAGTTCCTTTTCAAGTTTCCAAATAAGGCGGCGTTGCAGGAGGTGCTAGACAATGCACCATATCATTATAATTCATAGATGATGACGATGGTCAAACCGAAGCACACGGCGGATTTTCCTTCTGATATTTGTTTTTGGGTCAAGATCCGTGCTATTCTGCCAATTTACTATGGACCAGAGGTTTTGTGGGCTGGGGATAGCTTGGGCAGCCATGTATCGGAGGTGGATGAGAGAACACGATGTGCGAGGGTTACTCTTAATGGCTTCCAACCCTTGGCCTTTTACCAAGTGGCACCCTTTGACATAGGGGGTGAGATAGAGGAGGTGACGGTGTCGCTGGAGTATGCGAAGCTATTGAATTACTGTAAGCATTGCTGTCTGATATCACATTTGATGACTGATTGTCCGGACCTCGGTAAACAGGAGGCGGCTGCAGGTGGTTCATAAGGACCTCAGGTGCAGGGTAATGCCGAGGAAACGGGAAAAGGGCAGTGGGAGGTGCAACGCAAACGGTCGAGGAAATGGCCATATCAAAGTTCCGAACCTAGAACATGGGGCCAATCTGGTGGTGATAGTTGACAAGGTGCCAGGAGGGAGGCCCAAGTTCGGAGGGAATCTCGTACTGGAGTGTACATACAGGAACCTAACGGTGATAGGAGATAGGGTCCGATGGATCGTGAGAAACACGATAAAATGAAAGCTAAGCTAGTAGCTTATCAAAAAAATCCTAGACCTCGGTATCAGGCGAATGGCAGTACGGGCCGAGTATCTAGCTAGCGCAGGCCTTTGTACCCGTCATACCATGAAAATGGAGCACAACGGAATGTGGTGGAGGCAACTTCTCAGCCTATGGTTTCTTCGGCGGCGTTGCAGTCTAATGTGGTTGGGGAACAAGCAAATGGGGACAGGGATGCAGGGGTGACACATGGGTCAACGGAAGATGAATTACTGGGAGAGGAAGGGGATTATCTGAATTTTGATACAGAGGCTTTGGGAATTGAGGGCTACCAGATGGATGCTGGGAATACTACATCAGGTACACCGCCTAAATCTGTTTTGCTGAACATGGCGGTAGAGGATTTGAACAATAATTTTGAGAAAATTAATGTCGATTTTAAAAAGGCTATAATGGGAAAAGGTAACAAGAAGAAATAGGAATGACTGGGACTAGCTTAAAGAAGCGTTTGATGAGTAATCTGGTTTCCCCCCGGAAAAACATAAATAATCTATCTTCTGGTTCATCACAGGTTACGAGGACCAAGTCTATGATGGAGAAGACTACGAAGATAATAAATAATACAACGAAAGGGATGGCGGCGCTCCCGAAACCGCCGGCTAAAATGTGAAAATCTTAAGCTGGAATTATCAAGGGCTAGGAAGTCACTTGACAAAAGATTTCTAACGAGATTTATGGAAGCAAAACAAGTCGGAGATTTTATTTTTATCGGAAACAAAAAAAATTGTTCGAGTTATTTGGAAAACTTAAAATGTCATTTGGGTTATAATAAGTGTTTACGGTTGAGCCGATTCGTGCGAGTGGCGGTTTAGCACTATTTTATAATGATGAATTGGAATTGGACGTGTTATTCTCTAATAATCATATTATCGATACAAGTGCCATAGCTAATGGCGGAAAAAAAAATTATTTCCTTTGTAAACGGAGATCCGGTGATTAAGAAAAGAGGTATTGTTTGGGATAATTTACATGACTTAAGTGCTACTCGCTCGGCACCATGGCTAATGATCGGAGATTTTAACGAGATAATTGGAAATCATGAAAAACAGGGAGGTCCGCTAAGGTCGGCCAGATCTTTTAATCCCTTTAATAATATGATAAGTCATTTCGGAATGTTGGATTTTAAGTATTATGGGAATATGTTATCCTGGCGGGGAAACCGTATCACACAGAAACATGGGGTGCAGGAAAAGCAAACAATTAGATGTCAATTAGATCGGGCATTAGGTAATGAAGAATGGCACTGCAAATATTCCTCTTTTGTTGTTAAATTATTTGCAAATGATTGGATCTGACCACAGACCAATTTTGGGTCTCTTATATGCTCATGAACCCTCTAGGAAGAAATCTTTTCGGTTTGATAAACGTTGGGTGGGTAAGGAAGGTTTATACGAAGCAATAACAGTTGGTTGGAACAGAACAAGGAATTTTCGGACTACGGGTTTTGTTGAAAAAATTGAGAATTGTCGGAACACCATTTCGTGGTGGCGTAAAAATAATGTGATGCCCGGACAGGAAAAATTAGCATTGTTAAAAGACGCACTCGAAGAGGCCAAACAGGATGATTCAGCTTCTCAGGATGAGATTTTGGCTATTACGACCAAACTCCAGGAGGCTTATAAGGAGGAAGAATTGTACTGGAAACAAAAAAGTAGGAATACCTGGTTAAAGGAAGGGGACAAGAATACAAAGTTTTCCATGCGGTCATAAAGCAAAGAAGAGCTCGTAACAAGATAACAGGATTGATAGATCCCAGTGGGACGTGGGTTGCGACAGATGGGAATGGAAAAGGTGGCCACGGATTACTTCCAAGGACTGTTAACATCGCCTGTGACGGATGATGTCTATGAGATCCTCCAAGCGATAGATCCAAAGGTAACAGATGCTATGAATCGGGATATGTTGAAGGAAATTACATAGGAGGAGGTTCGGAAGACACTGTTTACCATGCATCCGGAAAAATCCCCGGGTCCGGATGGGATGACAGCTCTTTTTATCAGAGGTTTTGGCCCTCCAATAAGCAGGAGTTGGTCAGTTTGGTACAAGGCTTTTTTCGAACACGAGGTTTTGATAGGTGGCTCAATGAGACAAACATTTGCTTGATCCCAAAAATTGATCAACCAAAAGGTATGGGAGACTTCAGACCAATTAGCTTATGCAAGGTAAGCTATAAAATTATTTCGAAGGTTTTGTGTTTACGGTGGAAGGAAATATTACCTTAATTAGTCTCCGAAACTCAGTCGGTGTTTGTTTTGGGAAGATTGATCACGGACAATATCTTGATAGCACAGGAATGTTTCATGGGCTCAGAATGAACCAGACTTGCACGAAGAAAGTTATGAGCATCAAAACCGATATGAGTAAAGCATATGATCGTATTGAATGGGATTTTTTTTAGGCGGTGCTCAGCCGGCTAGGATGTAATGTACCATATGTTTCCAGAATCATATGGTGTGTGAAATCTGTATCCTTTCAGGTTTTGCTTAATGGTGCTCCGATATTGCATGCGAGAGAGGCTTACGACAAGGAGATCCCTTGTCATCGTATATGTTCATTTTGTGTACGGAAGGCTTAATTGCTAAACTAAGGCATCATGAAATGGACAAATCCCTAACAGGGCTTCGAATAGCTAGGGCCTGCTATTGCACAGATGATAGCCTATTCTTCTATAAGGCGACTTCCGAAGAATGTGCTCGGATATTAGATCTTATAGGGACATATGGAAAATCCTCGGGGCAAGTTATAAATTTTGATAAGTCCTCAATCATGTTTGGACATAAGGTCCCAAATGATGTGCGCCAATCTATGAAACGCATGATGGGTATTCAGAAGGAAGGAGGGATGGGTAATTACCTTAGCATCCCAAAAAGTTTAGGAGGGTCTAAGGCGAAGACTTTTAACTATGTTAAAGACAGTCTTCAGGTTCAGGTGAATGGATGGTCTTCTAGATTACTTTCGAAAGGCGGCAAAGAGGTCATGATCAAATCAGTGGCTTTTGTATTACCCAATCATATTATGTCATGCTTTAAACTCCCCCAGTCGTTAACTTCACAGTTAAAAAGAATTATATCTAATTTTTTGTGGAATTCTAATGGAACCTCTCGTGGTATTCATTGGATTGCATGGGACAAATCATGTCTTTTAAAAAACGAAGGCGGTCTAGGTTTCCGTTCTTTGGAACATTTTAATACAGCGTTATTAGCCAAACAACTATGACGGCTCCACCAGGTTCCCGATTCTTTGGTGGCACGGGTCATTAAGAGTAGATATTATCGGCATTCGAGCCCTCTATTTGCCACTAAGGCATACTCTCCATCTTACGGCTGGAGCAGTATATTCTCAGCTAGGGAGATGCTCTTAAAAGGAATTCGGTTTAGAGTGGGTGATGGGAGCTCCATTTCGGTTTGGGGAGATCCATGGATCCCATATGATTCTCCACGGCCGACATGTGGTCCGGGTGAGGAGTTTTATCCGGATCTGACAGTTTCAATTAACAACTCCGGATGGCAAGGAGTGGAACATTCCGCTTTTATATTAGTTAATGGATCCTGAGGGTGTCTATTTATACGAGGCTTAGCTCTCTGTCTGCAGATTAGTCAGGACAAGATCTTATTGCATTTTACAAAATCGGGGAAATATACAGTTAAATCAGGTTATGGATTGGCTCGCTCATTAAGTCATACGGAAGTTACTCCATATATATTAGAGCCTAGTACTACAGTCTTACAGGCTCACGTTTGGCAACTTCAGTGTCCAGTTAAGATTAAGCATTTCATGTGGCAAACGCTAACCGGTTCCATGGCCGCCTTAACCCGATTGCGGGAGAGAGGAGTATGCTTGGATACAAGGTGTCCACGTTGTGGGCGGGTTAAGGAAACAATTAATCATGCCCTTTTCGAATGTCCATGGGCGATTAAGATCTGAAAATTGGCAAAATATCCAAGGAATGACAACTTGTTCCCGGGTGGTTGAATTTATGTGAATATGCATTATCTATTTTGGTTTCTCCCTTACCAAAATGATAATGATGTGAATTGGTTGGCGAATAAGACCAGGTAGCCATGGATTCTCTGGTTCATTTGGAAATCTTGGAATAACAAGGTTTTTCGCGGTTTAGAATTTGATACGACGAAAGTGTTAAAATTGGTGGAAAGGGAGAGTTTAGCATGGCAAGAGGCTCAATTTCTTGATCCTTTGGATCAACCCGAGGTTCCTAACGGGGTTCCAGGTGGGCCAATTACGTATTGTCAAGTGGATGATTCGTGGAGTAGTAGGAAGAGAATATCGAGGCCTGGGATGGATATATGGTCATGGGGATCGTATTACACTACTGGGGTAAAGAATCCGATGATGTTTTTCTCCATTGCATACCGAATTTGAGGCCCTACTTACGGCGATGCAGACACTACTAGAACTTCACCTACCGTGTTCTTGTTTTCAGACCGATTATTTGGAACTGCTTACTATTATTCAAGCACCGCATGATTGGCCAGTCTTTGATATTCTGTTAGATGCGTTTGGTGAGCTTAAATGGTGGTTTCCTTCCTTCTTATTGACCTACATTCGACGGACGACAAACACAAAGGTAGATTGTCGCTCGATCGGCACGCACAAAATCTTTAAAATTCGATTATGTAAACAACATTCCATCGGTGTGAACACCCAATTTTTATAGGATTTAATTTATTAATATGTGATTGTTAAAAAAAGGAAAAACTAAACAATATTTTAACATCAATTCCAAAACAATTTAAGCCGTTACAAAACCAATACTAGAAGACAAACCAAATACTCATTCAATTTTACATGAAAATTTGAAAACATCATTTAAAATAGAAAAAAAAAAATCACTGATCTTCATATAAAATGATTCAGAAGGAGTACTAATCTGTTAATAACAGATAATACATCAGTCAAAAATATTAATTTTATTTGTTATTTTATCATATAAAATTACACACATTTATTGTAAACGTGACATGTAGAATAGTTATACTTTAGATTGTGTCACGTGTTATTGCTAGTCCAGATCATGAGATGTGTATGTGTTAATATGTAAAATATATTTTCCTTTTATTACTTACCAAAAGGAATAAAAAGTTAATGGGAAAATGTAAATGATAAATTAATTTATATTTATAATATATATGAAATCTTATATAATCTTATTATATAAAGTTGAGTGTGTTCGATGTGAACAAAATTAGAAAAAGACAAAAAAAATACAAATATAATTTTATTATATATATTAGAAAGTAAATAAGAAATAGGGAAAAAAACAAATTGAACCAATCATATATAGTTTTTGATGATTTATACGTAAATTATATGATTGGTTAAAAAATGGTAATAGTTTAACTTTAATATAATTAATAAAATTAAGTAGATTACGAATAAAGAAGAAAAGAAAAATAAAGGAAATTTAATCAACTTAAAATTATATTACAAAAACAACTAATCAAAATTCTACACCAAGAAGTTCGGGGTTTAAAACCCAGTTAATACGACTATTAATAATTAACAGGAGGCACAATTACAATAGATCTCCGGCGTTGAGCAAGTAGAACGGTGGATCTATGTGGATCTATAAGGATCGGTTAGACTTGACCGTTGTAAAATCGTCTATGTAACAGATTTTACAATAATTTGTAATAAAATTAATAAATCAGATGATTAAAAAAAAGAATCTAATCGGTGACTTTATTCAAGCACAATCAATGATTACACAACATTTTAAAGCAACCAAATCAGTGGATCTTCAACATCAGAAACAGTAAATCACCAAATCAACAAAGTAATCACTATAATCGAAATTCACTCACGAACGATCCTATAAGCGACGAGAAAACAAACCTTAGGATTATCGATGAGTTAGGCTAAGTGAGACCGAGGGTAAGCATGTGAGAAAAGAGCAAATAAATTATATTTGTAACATCCTTTGTGTTTTGTATTTTGTTGTTTTGGTTTTGGTGGATTTAGAGCTATAGAAATTTGTTGAGTATGTATAGTATTCTGATATGATATTAGTTGGTATTTTAAATGACCCAAATTTCTATTGTCCTCAATTCAACTCTAGTAATTTCAAATTTAAACGCAAATTATACATAAAAAACAATTTAATAAACTAAATATTAAAATTATTATTAATTATACATGTTATGTCTTAAAAAAAAACTATTGTATAACATTAAGTAGATGAAACTAAAAACATTTTAGATTAGTATACTGTTAAAAAAAACTTAATCTTACAAATAATATTTTTAAAAATTATTGTATAACATTAACTGAATCACAACAAAAAAATTTCTAAAAAACTTGTGCGTTCACGGGTCCTAATCTAGTTAACTATAATCCATGGGTTCTCCCTGTAACAAAAGAGCTTTTTTTTTACGACTATGATCCTACTAAGAGGCGTGTCAAGACCAAGAAATTCAAGAACCGAAGGCTTAACCTTAACATTTGAAACAGTGACATCCTTAGAAGGATGGTCATCCGCAGTGAAACGAAAAATAACCCCGCCTAACAAAAGATGCCACCTTCTCCACATCCAAAGAAACTTCATAATGAGATGGAAGAAGAAAGAGATGCATGCCTCCTCGATATTTCAAGGGGTATAAGAGGTTTCCGAGATCCTTCTCCTCGTTTGAGACAACGAGTGTATAAATTTAACCCCGTCATCATAAAAACGAATGACACCTCCAAGAGGAGGATTAAAATGAATCCCGACTTGGATCCCTGAAATACCTTTTTTGAACACGTATATGCTAATGTAACAGCAGCTGGAAGAGCTTCTGATATGAGGGCAGGGTAAAAAATGAGAATACATAGGTACTTCAAGTTGCACAGCTTGATGTATGCTACACATA
>OVAP01004672.1:0-14178 GCA_900406295.1 Aurinia saxatilis | reverse complement strand
GAGTTGTGGATAGCGAAAGGCTTGAAAGCTAGACACAATCTAGTACGTTCATTTATTAAAACAGAGTGCGGGTTACGTCGGGGAGATCCTCTACCCCCTTTCTATTCGTTTTGGGTGCGGAATCATTGATTAATGTGTTTAACTAGTATGAGATTGCGGGTCGTCTACGTGACATTTCTCTGGTTGAAAATGGCCCAACTGTGCATCGTCTGCTGTTTGCGGATGATAGGTTGCTAATGTGTAGGGCTTCCGAAGAATAGTGCACCGAGATTATGTGTTGTCTGCATCTTTATGGTGCTGCTTCGGGCTATGTTATTAATCCAGATAAGTCCTCGATTATCTTCGGGAAACATATCTCTATGGGTGGGAAACAACCCTTGCAGCAGGTCCTGGGGATTGAAAAGGAAGGAGAAGATGGTACGTATTTGGGATTACCAGAATGCTTCAGTGGGTCAAAAAGGAAATTTCTCCAATATATACATGAAAAACTGAAGTCAAGATTGAACGGCTGGTTTGGTAGGGCCCTATCTCAAGGAGGGAAAGAGATTTTATTGAAGTCGATTGCACTTGCTTTACCCATCTATGCTATGTCATGTTTAAAGCTCTCGAAATATTTATGCCAAAAACTGACAACTGCTATGACGGAGTATTGGTGGAGCAATGGTGACAATCGGAAAATAAATACCATGGGTGGCTTGGAAGAAGTTAGGCATGTCGAAAAAAATGGTGGTATAGGCTTCGTGATATTTCTTCGTTTAATCTAGCATTTTGTGTAAACAGGCTTGGCGTATCATTGACAACACCAATTCACTATTGACTAGACTTCTAAAAAGCCGATATTTCCCCTCAACTGATTTCATGGGGTGTTCTATTGGCGTTGCTCCATCTTATGCTTTGAGGAGTTTAATGTTTGGCCGGGAACTACTGCAGAGAGGCCTTGTAAAATCGTTTGGGAATGGCCGAGATACTTCAGTCTTTTTAGACTGTTGGATCTTTGATATTAGACCACGTGCTCTAATCCCTTGGCAACAGACTTATGATACAAATTAAAGATTTCCGATCTTCTCATCCCGGGTACTGACATTTGGAATGAAGAGTTATTACGAGAACTATTTTACGATGACGATCATGCTCGAATTGAAAAAATCAAGACCTTTCAGTACCTTCGAGATGGATACTTTTGGGGTTACATGCCATCAGGCTCTTATACTGTTAAGAGTGGATATAAACTCCTCATGGATGCAGCGGTGGCAATGAATGATCCCCTCCCACCTCTAGAGAAAGCTCTTTGGAGCAAAATTTGGAAGGTTAAGGCAGTCCAAAAAATCAAGCATTCCCTTTGGAGATGTCTTTCGGGGGCGCTCGCTGTTAAGGATCGGCTTAGCTCCCGCAGAATGGCCGTTGAACCTACTTGCCCAGCGTGAGGGGGTGCTAATGAAACTATCTCTCATGTGCTGTTTCATTGCCCCGTCGCCGTAGAGGTGTGGGAATTGTCGGGCCTTGATATTCCACCAAATGGGTTTTCACAGTCGTCGACCTTCTTAAATTTTCATTATATGGTTCAACACAATCCTACAAATGATGAAGATATCTCCTTTCCATGGATCTTATGGCAGATATCGAACGCAAGAAATGGGTTAGTGTTTGAACAAAATGTATGGACATCGAACTTTATTCTGCAACGTGCTAAGGATGACTTTCAGGAATGGTCTATAGTGAATTCAACAGAGCAGCCAGTTAGGTCTACTCTAGAACCGCAAAAGTGGCAAAAACCGATAGCTCCGCTGGTAAAGTGTAATTTAGCTAGCTCGTGGATACATCACAACCGCCTCAGTGGGACTGGTTGGATTTTGCGCAATCATCGTGGTACCTCGTTGTTCCATGGGTGTAATGCCTTCGCCAGTATGACATCAAAGTTAGAAGCAGAGCTCGAAAGCTTCATTTGGGAAGCTACTTGCTTGACTGACTTGCATTTTCAACATATTATGTTTGAAATATCGGATCCTCAATTTATGGACGCGTTAACTCACCCTACACAATTCCCTTCAGTTCGAGCAATGCTCGGCATGGCTTTTATAGTTTTCCGCTCCTTATATGGTTGGTCCCTTAGCAGTTCAGCTACTACGGCGAATCAAATAGCGATCAGCATCGCGTCAAGTGTAACCAAGGAACATCGATACCAATCATATATTGCTCGGGATGGGCCAGCTTAGTTATGTCAACGTTTAGATTTAGAAACTTTGGGTTGATTTATATCCGTTGTTGTTGTTACCTACCTATTGGTTGGGTGACTTTGGTTCTATGTATGGCCTTTGGCATTTCCTATTGAATGAATAATATCATTTAGCGACAAAAAAAAAAAAAAACTTATGTCATAAATAGTTGTATCTTCTCGTTTGTGTTTTTTGGTTTAGAACTTTTTTATTCAATATTTTTGGTTATGTACGTAGGTTGCGTCTTTAATTTTGTTTTGCACATTCTATTTGTACATCTTTTCATTATACACCTCTTCGTCTCTAAACCCTTATACAAAAAATTAAGTATTTTCTTTTATGTTTTTTTTGGCTTGTACCTTTCCACCGAAATTTGCGGTTATGTATGCAAGGTCTGTTTTGTATGCATTCTTGTTATATACATTTGAGATCCAAACCTTCAGATTTATTGATGATGTTCGTCCCTCTGAAACCACAAAGTGATGCTCGTCGCATGGCTGCTTCTCCCGAATCCTCACTCATCTTCGCGGTCTATCTCCTTCTCATGGTCAAACAAAGGGAGACGGGCTTAAGAAATCCTCTTCTAGCCTCAAAATCAAGTAAGATTCTTGGGTAGGGTAGGGTAAGGTCGAGACCGCAAAAGCATTAGATTGCCAATCAATCCATTTGTTCGTTTTTATGGAGAGATGAATGATGCCTGATGAGAACCGATACTGGAGGAGATGTATCGATTGGAACATTGGCGGACCTACGTCCGTGGACCCCGGGTCAGTTGACCCCCCCCCCCCCTTAATTTGTNCAGTTGGCCCCCCCCCCCCCTTAATTTGTTTTTTCTGTGTATATATTAGTATGTTTTTTATTCTGCACGCCTTTTAATTTAAAGCATGATCCGGTATAATTATATTATCAACCCAACTTCAAAAGTCCAACCAATAATATTTTTCTTTTATGACTTTTTGATCCATATTTTTGAAAAGCCCATTTTATTTCTTATATATTTTTAAATTAGAAACAAAATTTAAGTATAAACAGTTAACCTAATCACAAACGTAAGTTTAATCTTCTTCTTTTTTTTGTCGCCTCTTCAACTCTTCTCTTCCACAGATCATCTCCTTCCATGTAAGTCAAAATTCTGCACTTAATTTTCTTTAAAATTAGAAATTTTACTTACATATTTACTCAATCTATTAGTTTATGGGTATTGTATATTTGTATTGTTGATCACTATGAGATTTGTGATTTTAATAATGAATAACATGAACAGTTTTTCAAAAATTATCCTTTCAAAAATTGTACAGTTTTTCAAAAATTATCCTTTCAAAAATTGTATGAAGTAAATCTAACAAAACATTTATATTGAATTAATAATTCAAAGAGAAGATATTAGGAAATTAAACCATTTTGGTATTTCATGATTTGATGACGTAATGGATACTTAATGGAAAAGTGTATTCCACTTTGTTACTTGCTTTACTATGGCTGACTTCTTCTTATTATATAATTTGTTATATTAATTTTTTAATTATGTAATTGCTCTATTTCAGAAGAAATGGAGAGGTATTCTAAAAGAAAAGCTCCATCCTCGCCTACTAATGATCAGGATGATATACCAAGGGATCATACTGACCGGAAAAGAATAATTGATTATCACCCTGATCAAAGAGATGAGGTAATTCAGACATACTTGAGTAGATGTCCATACCAATCACTTCATCATAATTTTGAACAGAAGTTGATTGGTAATACACTGACACGATTCAGTGTTGATTGGTATGATGAGTATGGTAACTGGTTAGGATATAGTGTGAAGAAACAAAAAGCTTTTTGCTTGTGTTGTTACTTGTTCAGAGATAATGCTGGGAAGAACTTAAAAAGTTATGCATTTGTCACAGAAGGATTCTCTAGCTGGAATAAGTTTAGGAAGGGATTTTTGAACATGTAGGAGGTATTAATAGTTTTCACAACAATGCAGTCATGAAGTGTGAAAATTTGATGAAAAAAAAAACAATCGATTGAGCATGCGCTGCATAGAAAAGACGATATTGTGAAAAATGAGTATCAAATTCGATTGAATGCTTCAGTTGATGCATCCAAATACTTATTGCATCAAGGATTTTCATTTTGTGGTCATATAGAGTCTACCACATCTGCTAATAGAGGAAACTTTGTGGAACTTTTGAAATATACAGCTGAGCAAAGCGAAGGTGTGAACAAGGTTGTTTTAGAAAATGCCCCTGGAAATAATCAAATGTCTTCTCCAAATATTCAGAAAGATATTGTGCATTGTTTTGCAGAAGAACTAGTTAAATATATCGTTGAAGAAATGGATCATGATATTTTTGGTTTGTTGGTGGATGAGTCTGCTGATGTTTCTAATAAAGAACAAATGGCGGTAGTGTTTCGATTTGTTGATAAAAGTGGGATAATCAAAGAAAGATTTATCAATGTTACACATGTGAGTGATACATCTTCAACATCTTTGAAAGCAGCTATTGATTCTTTGTTTACGAGATATGGATTAAGCATTAACAAGGTGAGAGGACAAGGTTATGATGGAGAAAGCAATATGACAGGAAAGTTCAATGGGCTGAAATCATTAGTCTTAAAGGGAAACACATCAGCATACTATATCCATTGTTTTGCTCATCAACTTCAACTAGTTGTTATGGCAATTCAAAAAAAAAAATTGATGTTGGAGATTTTTTTTTATATGGTTTCTCTGTTGATGAATGTGGTGGGAGCTTCATGCAAAAGGAAAGATATGTTGTGAGAGAGTTACAAAAAAAAGATCCAGGAAGAAATTAGTAATGAGGAAATCACCACTGGAACATGGTTAAATCAAGAATTTTCTTTTCAAAGACCAGGAAACACTCGTTGGGGTTCACACTACAAAACTCTATTTTGTTTGGTTGAATTGTTTTCTAATGTCATTGAGGTACTTAATTACATTGTGAAGGAAGGATCGGAAGCCTCAAAAAGGCGTCAAGCACATGGTCTCCTCATATATTTTGGTAGCTTTCAATTCGTGTTCTCTTTGCATCTGATGATACATCTTTTAGGACTCACAAATAATTTTTCCATGGCACTGCAAAAAAAAAATCAAGAAATTTTGAATGCTATGTGATTAGTGGAATCAACCAAGAGACAATTGCAAAGGTATAGGGATGATGGATGGGATTCTCTCATGATGAAAGTTTTTTCTTTTGTGAGAAACATGATATTGAAAAGCTTGACATGAAGGAAACTTATTGTGACTCAATGAAACAAAGAAAAACAAAAGAGGGAGGAAAGACAAACATGCATCACTACAAGGTTGATGGTTTCTATGTTATCTTGGATTCACAACTTTAGGAGTTCAATGATCGCTTTAATGAGGTTAACACTGAATTGCTTATTTGTGATGCATCTTTTTCTCCTGTTAATTCCTTCTCTGATTTTGATCGTACCAAGTTGATGAGATTATCTGAGTTCTATCCATATGACTTTAGTCATGTAGAACGCATTTCTCTTGAGACACAATTAGATATCTACATCGACAATGTTTGAAATGATGAGAGATTTGCTCATTTGAAGAATCTTGGAGAACTTGCTCGTATGTTAGAGGAAACACGAAAACATATATCTCATCAGTTGGTTTATGGAGTTTTGAAGATGGTTTTGATTTTGCTTGTTGCTACCGCAACTGTTGAGAGGTGTTTTTCAGCAATGAAGATCGTGAAGACACATCGACGCAATCGGATTCGAGATCAGTTTTTAAATGATTGTTTAGTTTGTTTTATCGAGAAAGATGTGTTCGACACTATTACAAATGAAATTGTGATAACCAAATTTCAGGATATGAAGGATCGTAGGATGGTTTTGTAATGTATTTCGTTTTTACATTAATGAGATTTTTTTATTATTATATTCGACCCCGATAAAAAAAATTCTGGAACCCCCACTGGATTGGAAGATTAACAGGGGATTATTGGATCCTATATTTTATTGTATTTGGTTGTAGTTTAAAGGTATTCTCAACTACAATGTTATTCAATTGTGTATTTGGTCAAAATACAATAAAAAACCAGTGTTATTCTATTATGTATTTGTTTGATGTATTATAGAATATGTTAAATACAGGTGTTATTCAAAATCAAATGAGTTTTGTTGTATTCTGATTTTTATGTATTCTTTAAACTGGATTACGAACAAAACAAATACAAAGAATTTTAGTGTGTATTTGTGAATACACCTATCTAGCTCGCGATGAAAAAAACCAAAAGTAGTTCTCTCGTTAAAGTCATCGTCGATTCATTCTCCTTTATAATCGCCGCTGTGAAAAGTCTACCTCTTTCTCGCTGGGGATCATGATCATAGATCCGCGATGTCGCTCACTCTCTCCCTTCTTCAACAATGACCGCCGCTGATTGGTGTTGGAGCTATGATATCATTGCCGCTGATGTCACATGATATGATACACAAACTCCGATCAAATCATTTCCCGTGATCAACTCAAAAGCTAGAGGCTTTTTCGTAAAGTCGGATCTTTGTTTAAAGGATCCAAATGAGAAAATGTTTGATCGGAGTTTTACCAAGATCATATGTCGAAGGAAACTCTGTCATAGTCGTCGTCCACTTCAATGCCGTCCATTTGCAGAGTCTACCAGACTCAGTTTCTTCAACTTTTTCCTCACTGTGTTCTCCTTCTCTACCAGCTCTTCCTTCTCTCTCGCTCCATTCCTCTTACGATGGTACACTCTCTGTAGTAAAATGTACTACACTTAGCTTCTTGATTTGGATTTTGGATGTAAAACGATACAATCCGGTGGATATGTTTGTTAGGATATGGTTTTAAGCAATTAAATCCCATGATTATGCCTTGGAATCTGCGATTAACTTATAGATATTCCAGAATTTGTGTGCTAAATCTGTTAAGCTAAGATCAAATATTCAGTTGCTATTGCAGATACAAGATGCCTTTAAGAAGTTAACAAATCTAGTATGTAGACTTGTTTCACATTGATGACACAACAATAAGTTGTGTTATACTACATGCGGTTCTAATGGCTGTTCTTTAGTTTGTCAATCTCCATCTACTAGTCTTCCTTCGGGATCCTGCCACAAATCTGAAACTTCAGAGCCGTGTAGTTCAGAGAAATAGAGATTATGGTTATTAGTTAAACTATGAAGTCTAGTGACATGTGAAATGGTTCAGGATGGGTCAAGATCCTCATGAAATGGTGGAGGACTTACATTAGTGGGTGTATCAAGTGGCAAAGGGAGAGGCCGTAGTTTGTTACAAGGTTGGCATATCCAGAATACCTTGTTCAACATCAAGACCATGATTCTCTGTGGCTGTGACGATCTCATCATACTTGGCACAATAAGTTTTGGGAATTTGGGAAGCTCCAATACCGACACTGTTAATCATAGTCTCATCAAAGAATCCAACCCAATTCTAGCCGTTAATCAGAGTCTCATCAATGAAACACCCGGTTCTTGCAGTTAATGGGAGTCTCATCAATGAAACAAATCTTGTTATTGCAGCTAATCAAAGTCTCACAGAGGAAACCAAGAACATTTTTGCCGAAATTCCATCTGGTTCACATCCAGAAACCGTGGATGAGCCACCGCCTGAAGCTGAGATAAATCCCAATGTGGCATACACTCTAGGACCCATGGTCTCCAACTGGGACAGCCAACGCGAGGTATGGCTAAATCAGAACCCTGAGTTTCCAGCTATTGTCAATGGTAAAGCTCGAAGCTTGCTTATTAACGGTCTGCCCCGGGACCCTGTGATAAACTTATAGAAAGTGAAGTTTGGAGAAGAAGAACGATAAAACAAACTTTCTCTAAACAAAATTTATTACTTTCTATATCTCCAAATGTACTGTATACAATATATTTATACAAGTATAATAATCAGCAAACCACACACAAAATTGATTTACAATTGGGATTGCACTTAACCAAATAAAGTAAACCAGATCTTCTTCACCAATGTTAATAGCCTCCCTCAAGATGGAGGTGTGAGAAAGGTACTAACACCCATCTTGCCAATCAAGCTGTTAAACTGAGACGGGTATAGGGCCTTAGTGAAGATGTCGGCAATCTGATTATGCGTAATGACATGCATAGTCTTCAACAGACCATCATCAATATGTTCCGGAATGGTATAACAATCTGTGTCCACATGTTTAGTTCTCTCATGGTACACAAAATTGTTAGCAATATGAAGGGCTGATGTATTATCACAATAGAGATAAGCAGGCAAAGGCATAGGTACCAACAAGTCCTTCATAATGCGAGTGAGCCAGGTGACCTCACAACATGCCAAAGCCATTTCTCGAATCTCTGCTTCAACAATACTCCTGGAGACACTCTTTTGCTTCTTAGCCATCCAAGAAATTATGGAATAACCAAGAAAGATTGCATACCGAGAGACAGACCTCCGAGTATGAACACACGAACCCCAATCAGAGTCTGCAAAAGCACTCAACTCCAATGAACCAACTGCATCAAAGAAAATGCCCTGACCGACTGCTCCTTTCAAATACCGCAAGACTTTATGAGCAGCTTGAAGATGAATGTCACGAGGAGCAGCAAAAAACTGACCCAACTTAGTGAGAGCATATGTAATATCAGGTCTAGTATTAGCCAAATATTGTAACTTGCCCACTAACTTTCGATAAGATTTAGAATTTTGAAGTAACACACCAACATCCTAGGATAGTTTGAGAGTAGGATCCATGGGAATAGAAGAAGGCTTGCAACCTAGGAAACCTGTCTCATCCAACAGCTCCAAAGAGTACTTTCTTTGGCAAACTGAAATCCCTTTAGAAGACCGAGCAATCTCAAGACCAAGAAAATACTTCAAAGCCCAATATCTCTGAGTTTGAAATGTGATTACAACTCTGCTTTAAACTCTTATACAGCTTCATCATTGTTACTTTGCTATCAATATGTCATCAACATATACTAGCACTGCCAAATATCTCCCATCTTTGTTCTTGATAAACAATGTGTGGTCACTATGCAATTTTTTAAACCCCATGCTCTTCAATGTGGAAGAAAGCTTGATATACTACTGCCTAGACGCCTGTTTGAGACCATATATAGACTTATGAAGTCTACAAACCGAGTTAGGAGGACATGAGATACCTTGTATATCAGAATAACCAAGAGGGAGCTTCATGTATATTTCTTCATCCAAATCACCATTCAAGAACGCATTGGAGATGTCTAGTTGAGAGAGTGGCTAGTTCTTCTTTGCAGTCACATCAATGAGGATTCGAACAGTAGCTGACTTAGCCACATGGAAAAAAGTTTCTCCATAATCCACACCTTCCTCTTGAGTGAAACCTTGAGCAACTAATCTGGATTTATATCTCTCAATGCTGCTATCGGCATTATACTTGACTTCAAACAACCATTTACAACCAATAGGTGTTTTTCCAGGAGGCAAAGGTCCAATGCTCCAAGAATGAGTTCTTTCTTGAGAACCAATCTCCGCACCCATAGCATCCCGCCATAATTGATCCAACAAAGCTTCCAAATATTTGGTAGGTTCTTTGACCTTAGTGATATTATTAATGAAGGCTTTGAAAGGCTCGGATAGGTATGAATAAGAAATATAATTTGCTATGGGATAGGGTAGAGTACTAGAAGTATTATTTCAATGAAATCCTGCATATGGGAGGGTGTTTTTCTAGGTCTGCGAGACTTCAGTTCAAGAGGAATTGGAAGCTCAGCAGATGACACATTAGGATGAGAATGTACATCAGAAGTTGATTGCATAAGAGGCAAATCAGCCGGGATAGCAGGCGATGAATAATGAGGAAAGAAATCTTTAATATCATCTGTGATGTTAGATGATGCAAAAGAAAAAATATCCTCATGAAAAATAACATGCGTGGAAATAGAAACATAATGTGTTTCTATATCTAGTAGCTTATAGCCCTTGTAACCAGCTGGGTACCCTAGAAATACACAAGCTTTAGCTCTAGGATCGAACTTTGTTCTATGTTTAGGTGATGTGGAATTATAACATAGACAACCAAACGGTTTCAGAGACTCAGAATCTGGAGATTTAGTGGTTAACATCTCATATGGAGACTTATTATCCAACACAAGTGTGGGAAGCCTATTTATGAGAAACACAGCTGCTAAAACACAATCACCCCAGTAAGCTAAAGGAATATGAGACTCAAACAACAAGGCTCTAGCTACATTCAGTATATGTTGATGCTTTCTCTCCACTATAGAATTTTGTTCAGGTGTTTCAGGACAAGAATGAAAAGCAATAATACCTTTAGAAGCATAAAACTCAGTGAATGTCAACTCATGTGCATTATCTGATCTAACAGCTTTCACTTTGGTGCTATATTGAGTTTCAACCATTTTAACAAAATCAGGAAATACATGTAAAACATCAGACTTAGCACTCAACAAATAAATCCAAGTAGCACGACTGTAATCATCTACTATAGTCAAGAAGTATCGATAACCATCTGAAGTATGCACAACAAAAGATCCCCAAGTATCTATGTACAACAACTCAAAAAGTTTCACACTTCTAGAATTATTGAATTTAAAAGACAAATGCTTTTGCTTTGCCAAATGACAGATGTGACAATGATCTGAATGCCTTCTATTATTCAACGAAGTAGGTAATTTCAGTACATCAGCTAAAGAATCTATTTTAGCTTGTGAAGGATGTCCTAATCTCCTATGCCGAGTTGCAGAATCAACTTTAACAGAAGAGCATACAAACGTGTTACCTTGAAATGAGATAGTCTTATCACTATTATTGACATCCAGAACATATAAATTTCCAACTTGACTACCTCGACCAATCATCAATTCATGAGTAAGTGCCTGGATAAAACAATTATCAGCAGTAAAACGAACTTCAGAATTCAAAGTCTTAGTTAGAACACTAACATTCAACAAATTGAATTTGAATTCAGGAATATACAACACATTATGTAAAGAGATAGCATCAGTTAACTGAATGTGTCCTATTCCTATTGTAACGACTGTATAACCGTTGAGAGAGCACTCACATACATATGCACAATCACACTTCATGGCCATGTTAATCTTCGTATTGCCAAGCTGTTCCCATAGAATTTTCTTCTTCGTATAGTAGGTTGAAAGATCAAGAGCTCCTTGTTTGAGATTAGCTATAGCTTGCTCCGATTGATACTTTCTTGGCAAATTTCTAACTATGAACCTTGTGTTCATGTCATTCCACATTCCCACAACATCCTCAAAATACAAAAATACTATCATAGATTTCTCTATTCACCACATTCAATATCCACGACTTCACCATGCTATTGCATCGACTCCAAATCTTAAACATCGGATCATTTTCAACTGGCCTAAGCAAGGTTCCATCTATGAATCCTAACTTATTCTTAGCCTGAAGACTCATCTTCATAGCTATATACCAATTACCATAATTCATTCTATCAAGAACCTGGTTCACAATACTCAATCCAGGATGATCTGCAACGTGAAGAAAGAACGGACTATGGATATTATCATACGAATCCATACCAGCATAGATCGATCCCGGATAGCCTCGATTCGAATTCAAGCGTTGATCGGAGTTATCGTACTCCGTCGCGTCTGGTCCGAAACCACTACCACGCCCATTTGGTGTCGCTGATTCAAAATCAAGAGGGATCTCGCAATTCCGAAGCTTCTTTCCTTGTTTCACCATGGCGATGTATCGATTCAACAGAATCTGGGCTCAAAAAGAAGAAAAACTCATCTGGTAACAGAAATTGAGTTTTCAACTTCATCCAAATCACATATTCAGGTTCGGAAAACAATCGATTAAGAGAAAATGAAGGAGATATGAAGAAATTTGCGGAAAATCAAATAAAACGAGCAGAGATTTGCTCTGATACCATCATAGAAAGTGGAGTTTGGAGAAGAAGAACGATAAAACAAACTTTCTCTAAACAAAGATTGCAACTGGTTGTGTCTGTAGAGGAACAAAAAGAGAGTAATATGTAATTACTCTGAGTTATGCAAAAAGTTTACCATTTGCCATTTTTTCTGTTTAGTGTTTGGGACCCACAAAAAAAAATTGATGAATTACGCTCAGATATATTCCTCCTCATTTGTAGAGAGGAATGAGTGAATTTTTTTTTATTCCTCTAACTATAACTATTCCATCCATTTTATTCCACTAAAAAATTATTACTCTCATTTTACTTGTTCTCTGGATTACAACCAGTTGCAGTCAAACTTTATTACTTTCTTTATCTCCAAATGTACTGTATACAATATATTTATGCCAGTATAATAATCAACAAACGACACACAAAATTGATTTACAATTGGGATTGCACTTAACAAAATAAAGTAAACCGGATCTTCTTCACCAATGTTAATATAAACCGATTGGAGATTATTATTTACTGAAAGCTGTGAAAAAAAATATTGATTACTATAGGCTTCACAGAATAGAGATTATGATGTATAACATGCGACATAAAAAAAAGTTTTTTTTTGTTTTAATGATTTCCAAATACATCCAAATACGTTGAACTACTTTACAATCAAATATAAGAAATTCACAAACACAAAAATACAGTGAAATACTATCGAAATACACAAAAATACAATAAAATCAAAATTTATTAAAATACATTAAAACACAAGATTCAATAACCCCTTGTAAGAGTTATATGGATTAAGATGAGTATTACTAAAATTATGGGGTGGATATATAAATGACATGGTCTTTTCTGATTGAATGATTATTTTTTCACACGTGGACACTCCCATAAGCCTTAACAATCTCTTTTATATATAAGAGATTTGTATATATATTATCTACTGAATTGTTTATTTCTTTTTCAATACATTATCAACTTCGACTTTTATATTGTAATAGTGTTTGTGCTAAAGTTCCCATGTTCATTAAGAAAAACAGGTCCATTCCAAAAAATATTATGAAATACATATTTCTGTCCAAATGGACGGTCAATAGTCAAATGAGCGCTTAGTTCAGATAAGTAATAAAAATCCTTAAAGGTTAAGGCCAATCTCAACGTTTAATAGGTTAATCATGAGAGAATTTGAGGTTAAATGCAAATCTTACATAGGAACCTTTGAGCATATAATCGCAAGGAATGGCACAAACAAAAACAACATTTTCACTCACAGACAAACTACACACTGTTGTGAATAAAATGTACTAGTCACGTAGAAGCCTTTATATGCACTTTAATACATATGTTATTTAATATGTGAAGTTTGACGGATGAATACTATAGTATGACAAAGTAGAGAAAATTAAAGAGATTTTACAAGTGAGTGGAATATGATTGACTCTTATTATCTCGAACCCATATATATTGTTCATATGTTTACAAATGTTCTTTATATCTATTTATAGTGGAGGAAGAAGTGATGAGTCATACAAAATTCTTACGCTTATTACTTAAAGATAATGACACTTGGACATGGCTTAAGTGTGTTTGGTAGCAAACTTTGAAATTATGACACTTGTGTCAAGAAGAAGTTTGCTTAGTGTTAAGATGGACAAGCACAATATTTGACAACACTCCCCTTGAATATCCATCGCCATTTTTGTATCGCAGATTGCCTCATTAAAAATCTTCTTATAGAAAAATCTGGTAGGACAAAAACCATGAGGAAGAAAAAAAGAGTGCAGTCTCCTCTGGAAAAGGTAACCATGATCTTTATTTTATAAATCTTGTAAATGACGCATTACTGTGGGGGTCGAATTCCACCCCGGAATATTGATAGCATGAAACGGCTAAGTGTTAGCCACAAAACACTACTACGGCCCACAACGCGACCATGCCCTTAGGCCACCGAGCATTGCAATCGTAATCACCATCGATCAAGCTTGCCCAAACCATGTTCGTATGGACATTCCGCCGGTGGATCCCGACCGATCTCACCAAGCAATGTGCTAGCTAAATCCCACCGTGGGTCC
>OVAP01004671.1:0-14179 GCA_900406295.1 Aurinia saxatilis | reverse complement strand
ATCTTAGGTGCAAAAGGGTTTGCTTCACGTGTCTTCAAACTCATGAGATGGTAATGTAACGTTGAAATAATGTTCCTGGTCCAAGGGATACAGATAAGAGCTAGGAAATGATGAATGTTGGCTAGTATCTGATCGCTGTCGCCACCGAGGAGCCAGGCTTTGTNGCTAGGAAATGATGAATGTTGGCTAGTATCTGATCGCTGTCGCCACCGAGGAGCCAGGCTTTGTCAAACTCGATGGTTTGATTAGCGACTCGGATCTCACGATTTCCGTTGTAAGGAAATTTGTTGTACGTCAGCTCGAAATGGAACACCAAACTTGGGTCTCCCCGGAGACTATTTTCGACCTTGTAGAATGGTTTTAAGCGGATGAAGCTAGCGGGTTCGGGTTCAAAATTATAAACCATGTTTTTGTAGGATTTTTTATTGTAAGGACATGAGAGTGAAAGACAGAATGAGATGATAAGATTGTTGTCAGTTTTCAGGTGTATATATAATCATCATCATACTCATATGAAGTAGGTACGTCGAATCTGTCTTTTTTATTTTTCTTTTTGACCCATTTTTTTTTTTAATGATTTCCTTCTTATTTTAAATTATTATTTCTGATTTCACTTCCTTTTATTTTGGGTGCCAGATTTTAGATTTTCTTATTTGGGGTCAACAATTAGTCTATGTGATATAGGTGTTCCACAATTCCTTTTTCATAATTTCCTTTTGTTATGATAATACAGCTTTTTTTTTTTTTGAAAAAGAATATTTCTATAAAAATTATATATGGTCTAATAGACAATTATGATATAAAATCTTAGAAAAGAAAGCAAAAAAAAAAGAAGCATCGAAAACTATGCCAGTTAATAATTCTATAAACACATATTTTAAAATATATATTATAAAACTTTTTTTTGTTTTGTTATAATTTGTAATATAAAATAAATAAAAGATAAATAATAAATAAATTTTTGTATACAGCTTTCTTTCTTTTTTTGATAAAGAATATTTCTCTATAAAATTATATTTGTCTATAGACAATTATGTTATAAAATCTTTGCACAGAAAGCAAACAAAAAAAAAAGCGTTGAACACTATATATATGCCAGTTAATAATTCTATAAACACATATTTTAATATATATATATAGTATATATATATATATATTATAAAACTTTTTTCGTTAGCTTTTTGTAATATAAAATAAAAATAAATAAAATTTTGTAATACAGCTTTTTTTTTTTTTGAATTTCTATAAAAGTTATATTTTGTCTATAGACAATTATGCTATAAAATCTTAGCAAAGAAAGCAAAACAAAAAATGCATTGAACACTACGCCAGTTAATCATCTATAAAAACATAAATCTTGTCATTGTTTTTCAACACTCAAGCATTAGACGGTGCTTGTGAGAATTATCTTTCTCTTTGGTCTCATCAAAAAGAAAAGAGAAAAAGTTCCATTAATCTCACATGTCTAATCCAAATCGAAATCTGTTCGACTTCATCTTCAACACCATTATCCAAATGGACCAAAACCCTCCTCCTCCTACACCACAAGAGTTCTCCGATCTCATATCTGATGTTAATCCAAATCTAATGGATTTCATCTTCGAGCCCATTTTAACCCCTCCCCCTCCTCCTCCTCCTCCTCCTCCTCCTCCTGCTCCTGCTCCTGTTCATCTTCGTAATGACTATAGCTATGAACCTGTCCTCTCTACTTGGGAAATGGTCCATGGTGATGTACACAACCGTATCCATAACCCACTTCCTCCTCCTCTTCCTCTTCCTAATGACTATAGCTATGAACCTTTCCCCTTTACTTTGGAAACGGTCAGTGATAATGATCTACACAGCAACATAGATGTTAACAATGTTGTTGAAACTGGTATACTTGATGGTTTTGGTGGAAACAATTTTGAAACCGGTGGTCCATCAACAACAACGGATGTCCCTGTGGTTACACCGCTCATAAGCGATGGGATCTCTGTATGCTGTTGTTGTCGCCGGCTTCGCACAATCATTCATTGCAATGGTATGTATATAATAAATATAGATCTGAAACATTGTATATCAAGATGTATTTTTTGTGACAATATTGATGTTTTTGGTTATATAGGTCAGAAGATGACGAGACTTGATATTCATGGAGAGAATAATTATTTCTGTTATGGTCTTCTCGAGACTCAATGGTTGGTTAATGGTTTTACCGAAAGTCAGCAGTATCAAACATACCATTTGAAGGGTTTAAGCTTTGAGGATGTGGACATGTTTATTGAAGATTACTATTCTGAGAGAGAGGAAACTGGTCTTCCTCTTGTGTCCGACGACTCTTATTAATCCTTCTTTATTTCTACAGTACTTGCTTATGCCGAAGTACTACATAAACTCTCTTTAAAACTGCTATCTACAAGTTGCAACAATTTGGTTTTGGACTATTATGCTTTTGTTCGTTTGGATTCTGATTGGGTTTCCAGATTTTTGTTTATCAGAGTTGTTGCCTTGTAATTTTTATTTTGATCACTTTTGCTTCGTTTTTATTTAATATAATCAAAGTTTCATTAAAAAAAAAAACTTAATTAGGTACCAAAAACAAAACATAAATACAGAGAACTGTGTGTTGACAAAAAATAATATATATATATATAGAACTGTATATGTGAGGATCTTTTAGATTCTTAGACAATTGATTGAGGAACTAGGNAACATAAATACAGAGAACTGTGTGTTGACAAAAAATAATATATATATATATATATAGAACTGTATATGTGAGGATCTTTTAGATTCTTAGACAATTGATTGAGGAACTAGGTTTTTTTTGTGTAACATGCATGTCCTATTAAGCCATAAGTTAAAAGACAAAGGAAGCCTCTGTAAGCCCGAGGCTTTTGTACAATAAGAGTATGTGAAAAATATATTGCATTAGTTTATAAATTTGATATTTGCCTTAAGTAAGAAAAAAAAGGATAGTGAAAACAAAATCTGAAAATGTAACAAACTCAAAGTTTAAAGAAAAAAGGAAACAACAAGTGAAGTTGGATTTAAAGTTAGTGTAGAATTGGGGTGAGAGAGAACTTCATGTTATTCCTGCTGCAGCCATTGTGGATCTCACTGGCAAGTAGTAAGGCTGAGTCTTTCGGAGAAGCAACTTGAACCCTCTTGGTAATGATCTTGCGACTACCTTTTGACCTCGCATCTCGTGTAGCTCTTCATATCGGGGAGCTGGTACACATAATTGTTCTTCTTGTTGTTGTTGCTGTATTTGAAAACAAGAACGTCGTTGATGTATAAAGGAGCATGCTTTGCGACCCATTCTTGGTTTTTGAATCCCTTCTTCCACACCGTAACCACAATGTTTCTTGATATTGGAGTCTTGTGTTTGAGGTGGCCGCTTGAGTAGTTTGGTGGAGCCGTGTGGTTACTTGAGTGTTTTGATGGAGCCGTGTGGTTACTTGAGGGGTATTAAGTTGCATCTTGACAACTAACACTTTACCAATGCAGTAGTAAGGATCGAACCTACAAATCTCAGCAATTATACTGTAACATATTACATTATTTAATCAAGTTAAGTCGAATAAAATAGGTTTTTGGGTTTTGTTTTCTAATTTTTCTATACCTTTAAATGCAATGATAATAAAATGCTAGATCTAGGGATAATCAATGGATTGTACTAAAATCAACTGGATGTATATTCAGGTCCAAATTTACCAAACTTCAACTCAATTATAGATCTAAATTGGTCTATTTTCGTGGTACCAATTACTTCTCTTAACAATTTAAATACCTAAACTTTCATTTGGATTTAGAAGATCTAGAAAGCATTACTAGAACAGATTTGATATGTTCATAAATTGCCTTAACATCAACTTTCGTTGGCTAAGGACAATTTGCTCTCCTAAATGAGGTTTCAAAAGGGCACTTCGTTTAACAAAAAATTCTAAGAACAAAAACTAGGTGATCAATCTAGTTTTAGCATTACAACATTCATAAGGAGGAAGCCTATTCTAATTATCTACCTATTTACATCCAGTTACTAACTTAACAACCCCTGATCTCCCTAGATTTAACAACATAACTATTCACACATGAATGATTTAACAATAAAATAAGATGTAATGAAGAACATGACCAAGAACAAAAATAAACTGAATAATACTTTATTAAAAAACAAAATAATGAAATAGAATAAGGTTTAGAAGACTTCTCCACAGTAGTAATGACATAAAATGAAATGAAATGATAAGCCTCCAACAATCTTCAAAGGAAACAAGAACAAAATCAAAGAGAAAATGAGAACAAAAGTGTTTCAAAAACAAAAGAAAATAAGAATGAATCAAGCTTAATGCTGTAGAGGCTCAGAATCCTTTATAAAGGACCAAATAACACGTCAAGATCTTGGTAAATAAGGTATGATGGAGCAAATTTCGTGACTGAGTGAATTTCCAAAAGTGGCTTCGTCAGGGCATGGATCGATCGATCCAGGTAGGGATCGATCGATCCAACATAAAAATCTTCTCTGCTTCGTGTGCAGGTCGATCCGCACATTTTTTTTATAGGGATCGATCGATCCATGATAAATCGATCGTTCTGCGCATTCGTTCTGAAGCTGGACTGGCATGTCTTCAGTAAAAAAATCATATCTTCTCAACCGTTAATTAGAATAACTTGAAACCACCGCCAAAGTGAAGCTAACTCAATTTTCTATGTCGTGTTAAAATTTGAGATTGAAATTCCTATGGGAAGACCTTTGTCTGACATGATCTTTGCAACCCATTCTTGGTATTGTTAAGAACCCTAGAAGTGTATAAAGTGATATAAGATGGCATTGGAGACCATCAACAAAGAACACGGTCTGGAGGCTCAAAGAGGATCCCAGTTTAACTCGACCATGTTTAATAGAAGTAGTAAACTTACCATCAGGTAGTTTGATAGATATCGGAGCCATATCATAGATATCACATAAATATGACAAAGATCCGGTCATATGATTTGAAGCACTAGTGTCAATTATCCAAGATTCGAGAAAAGACTTACCGGTGGGTTGAGTTGTGTCTGTGTTGCGTTCTTCTAGCATACAAACAAGTTGTTTCCACTGGTCATTAGAAAGTCCATTAATACCAATGCGATCTGCATCAATCAGAGGAGAAGAGGGGCCTGCATACATGTGGTTTAGATGGGCTTGATCAGAGTCAGGTCCCTTTGTGAATCCGCCTGATGTTGGTGTAAACTCACGGGAGCCGTTGCGAGAATATCCACAACGCGAGGAGTTATTTTCGGTGTTCTTCTCATCATACCATGGAAGGTAACCGATTTTGCGAAAAAAATTGTCGGCGATATGACTAATCCTCCCACATATAGCGCATACAGTCCTGCCTCCTCTATTATCAGAATAACCACTGCCTCGGTTTTGTGAAGAACTGCCTTCTCTGTTTTGCGAACCATTTCCTTTGTTTTGGGAAGTTTGGACAGCAAAACTTACTCCATCGGACTTATCATCGAGTGTCTTCACAGGTAGCTTTGAATATTATTCTTGAACCAGTTTGTTGTAAGCTTCTTCAAGTGTAGGTAGGGGATCTCTGGAAAGAAGATTGGATTTTACGTTGCCATAGATTGTATCATCCAAGCCGAGAAGAAATTGGTGCAGTTGATCTTCTTCTCGTTCTTTTCTCACCTCTTCCATGGTTTTAGGTTTTGATAATCAGCAAGACTCTTCCAAAGTTGTGCAAGTTTACCATAATACGCAGCTGTTGGAGGGCTTTGTTGTCGACAATTTGCTAAATCCGTCTTCAACCTCTGAAACCTTTGATCGTTCTTAACTTCATACCTCTTCTAAACATCGGTCCATAAAGCATGAGCATCATCAGTGTTGATCAGTGTAGGCGTGAGACTTTCATCAATGGTGAGTTTAATCCATGAGACCACAAGAGCATTATTTGCTGTCCAATCTTCAAGATCTTCAGAATCTGCATCCGGCTCACCAAGAGATCCATCAGCAAAACCAAAATTTCTTCCTAGCCTTGAGTGATGTCCGAAGATTAGTAGCCCACTCATCGTAGTTAGGGCCACGCAGCAATGGTTTGGATATCAAAGTTCTGGGATTATCATCGGAAGTTAAATCATATGGTGAAAAGGAACGCCGAACTTGTTCAACACGCTTCTTGGTTTGTGGAGTTATCGTCCCACTTTTATCACTTGAATCCTCCATCGAGAAGTGTTTGGTGAGACAGACAGAGACAAGGCGGGTGTTTCAAGAGATAAAATCAAAGAACATAGATTATAATATCACAAGATCGAGAGAGAGAAACCCTTAGTAGTTAGGTTTCAAAGCTCTAATACCATGTTAAGAACCCTAGAACTGTATAAGTGATTCTTATTATTCAAGTTATCAACGGCACAAGCTTATATACAATGTAAACTCAATATAGGTGACCCTAATGTTACACCGACATATACATAGATGGGCTAGCCCATATAAGCCCCAATAGGTATTTGAATCTCTTTTTTTACACATTGTAACCACAATGTTTCTTGATATTGGAGCCTTGTGTTTGTGGTGGCCGCTTGAGTGGTATGGTGGAGCGGTATGGTTACTTGAGCGGTTTGATGGAACCGTGTGGTTAGTTGAGTGGTTTGCTGGAGTCGTATAACTACTTGAGTGGTTTGGTGGAGTGGTATGGTTACTTAAGGGGTTTAATGGAACCGTGTGGTTACTTGAGTGGGTTGATGGAGCCGTATGGTTACTTTAGTGGTTTGATGGAACGGTATGGTTATTGCATGTAGAGCCACGACTACTTGAGTGGTTTAAGTCTGAGTTGTGACAGTTGTATGTAGAGCCAATGCCGTGTGAGCCTGAGCTGCTTACCCAACCCCAATTTGTATCAGTTCCGTTCGAGCTCCAACCAAAACCCCATCTTGAACCACCCAAGTTTGAGTCTGAACCACCTAGACTGTAGCCTCCACCAGAGTTGTCGGAGCTCCATCCCCAGCTCCAGTTTGAACCAGACCGGCCAAAACCAAAACTCCAACTCCAGCTCCATGCTTTAGCACTTCCCAAGAAGACATAAGCAATAACCACGAGGACTAAGAGTAGTTTATGTGCACTATAGAGACCCATATCATTGCTTTCTTCTTGTTTATTTTCTTCTTCTTCTTTGTTTGTTTTCTGTGAGCTCTTTAGATTTTAGAGGTTGTCTATTTATGGAAACTAGGATCAGCCCTAATGAGAGTCGGTTCATGAATTTGATAGGAAATATAAATATTGATTTTAGCAACCTATCATGAAATGGAATACCTTTTTGTTTTGCATTTAGGTATAAACAAGTGGATAATACTAGCTTTTTAGTTACTCTTATGTGATGATAATGTTCTACGATCTCATATTCACTCTTGATTTTGTTTAATAGCTTTTCTTTTTTGTTATCCGGATAGACATGTTATGGAATGGGTGATAGCTATAATTTATTAATTTAGTTATGTTGTAGAACCTATCCACAAATTCACAAATATAAATGCATTAAAACTATGGTAAATTTGCCACCATGTCTGAAAAAGATTGCATACTTATTTGTCTAAGTCACATTGATGGATAAAAATCCTACTAATGTCACGGATACAAACCATGCATATTCTCTTCAATTCATAAAATTGGACCATGCTGTTTTTGGTATAACAGAGGATTGAATCTTGCTCTAATCACTACATACATCTATAAAACGGTTTCAATTTAAGACCGCAATGTAGACAAATATATTTTCTCTCCCTAAATAAATTTAACATTCTATACCTTTTTTAGACATTTTGTGTATCATGTTTTTTTTTAAATCATCTGGAAAGTTAATCATATCATTTGGAAATTTAATTAAATATGGGGTTTGAACCCCATACCTGGTGTAGAAGTCTTTAAACCCTTAACCAATAGGCTAACTATTTGGTTGGATAAAGCCAAATCATTATTCGTAAGTTTAATTTGTATAGTCTTGGATAAAGTATATTAAAGATCACAATTAGTAGGGAAAGTTATTTTTTTAATGTTTCAAAAGAGCAATTTGATTACATGTGTGACTGCATAACACACTTTTTCGATGATAAGACCAGAGTTTTTGATATCTGAACAAGAAAACTCTGGTAAGACTTTTTTATACTTCACTTTTGGATCTTTATAATAAACTATTCATTTCTTTTCTTTTTTTTTAAGTGAATAATGGTGATTATATGTCGAAATATTGGGTATGATATACTCATGGTGTTTTAAAATTCAGACAATACTTATATATATTTCATAACAGATTATTCATTTCATTTTTTTAAAGTGAATAATGGTGGTTCCGTGTTTTATAAAAAAGAGGTATGATATTCATGGTGTTTTCAATATCAGACGATATGCAAATTTTTTATAATGGACTATTCATTTGTTTTCTCTTTAAAGTGTAAAAATGGTGATATCATGCCAAAAAAAACGGGTATGATATATATGGTGTTTTAAAAATTAACGATATTTAAATATTTCATAATTGGCTATACATTAAGTTATCTTTTAAATGAGTATTGGTGATTCCATGAAAAGTGATTCCCTTGGAATGTTGAATGCTTCTCCATTAGGTATGTGTAGTGGGATTGGATCATCCAACCTCATCCAATCCAGATTACTTGAGTTTCCAAAAAATGATAATAGAAATGGTTATATCTCTTGAGACAACATAATCTATTATAACAACTAATAATATATGGTAAATTATTACCGTTGACAATAGAATTACGCACTAAAATAACAAAATAACCAATAATTATATAGATTGGTAAAATGAATCCAAAAATTAAAAAATGTCTTCCATATTATCTTTTAAATGAGTATTGGTGATTCCATGAAAAAAAAATGATTCCCTTGGAATGTTGAATGCTTCTCCATTAGGTATGTGTAGTGGGATTGGATCATCCAACCTTATCCAATCAAGATTACCTGAGATTCCAAGAAATGATAATAGAAATGGTTATATCTCTTGAGTCAATATGTAATAATTGATACACAAAGTTTTAAAATATGTATTTTAACCGAAAGTGCACAACAAATTCAGTTATAGTACTTAAGGTATTGAATCCACAAAGACCATTAAATTTCTAACTAATTTAACAAA
Organism: Aurinia saxatilis; assembly: GCA_900406295.1. NCBI lineage: Eukaryota > Viridiplantae > Streptophyta > Magnoliopsida > Brassicales > Brassicaceae > Aurinia > Aurinia saxatilis. Next base: position 5,057 of record OVAP01004671.1, on the reverse strand, counting down.
CTCTAAGTAAATTTGAGGAAAGAGGTTTTTAAGTGACTAACTAGCAATAACTAACAGATAATGAGGGATCTAAACAATTAAGGGCAGGGTTAAGCTTTTGGGACTTCAGATTTAGACTCAAAACAGCAACCAGACGCGTCGAGTGCCGATCGACACTGATGATGGTGTCGATCGACACCGCACGGGAAAAATAGGTACCAACTCAATCCTCAAACATGAAATCTATTGCAATGCAAACCAACTTCCATTGAGCATGCAATATATAATTAAACTCTAACAAACAAAATTCCTTTAAGAGTTCTAAGAGATTAACNAAAATTCCTTTAAGAGTTCTAAGGGATTAACTATGCAATAAACTTAGGTTCAATTGTTCATAAACTATCTAGACCAAATTCCTTTGTGAATAGATAATTTTACTCTTACTAAGATATGTTCAAGCAATTATTAACACTTCCATGTTTAATAATTAACCTATGATCTAGACTCTAGGTGATCAGTCAAGAGCTAGCATTAAACTTAATCTAGAAAAAGAATTAAAGGTTTCAATTTAAATTCACAATATGGCTATCAATTCTTCATCGAAACCCTAAGAACCCTAAGTCTAACAAGAGATCTACTCAGACATAGCTAAGCGAAACATCAAGCAATTAATTGAAAAGAACATAGAATCTCAAAGAGAAAAGATGAGAAAATGGTTCAAAGGATACTTCTCTCCCTTACAAATTCTCTCTAAAGAAATTAACGCATAAGCCTAAACAATGGCTTTGTAAAAGTATTTATAGGGGTCTGGACGGATTTTAAAATTAGGGAATTAACATAAAAGAATTGGTAAAAATCTTGATCTTGAGATTTTAGGACATCTGGCTGAATATACATCTGGTGTCAATCGATACCCTCCTATATTTTTACCTCTTTTTCATTTCCTTTTTCGTCTCTTCAAGCTTCCATTTTTGCTCCATAATTCTTATAGATCATTCTAAAGCTCCAAAACTCGTCCATGCACCTAAAATGACTCACTTGAACTCTAATAATAATAATAATATAGACTCTAAAATATAAATATGTATATGTTTATTATTATAAAAACTGGTAAAATACGAGATATATCAATAATATATGGTAAGTTATTACCGTTGACAATAGAATTACGCGCTAAAATAATAAAATAATAGATTGGTAAAATGAACTCCAGCTCCATGCTTCAGCACTTCCCGAGAAGACAAAAGCAGTAACCACGAGGACTGAGTAGTTTGCGTGCACCATAGAGACCCATATCGTTGCTTTCTTCTTGTTTGTTTAGTTGGTTGTTTTCTTCTTCTTCTTTGTTTGGTTTTTGTGAGCTCTTTAGATTTTAGAGGTTGTCTATTTATGGAGACTAGGATCAGCCCTAATGAGCAGGTCGGTTCCTAATTTGATAGGAAATATGAATATTGATTTTAACAGCCTATCATGAAATGGAATACTCTTTTTGTTTTGCATTTAGGTATAAACAAGTGGATAATTCTAGTTTTTAGTTACTCTTATGTGATGATAATGTTCAACGAACTCATATTCACTCTTGACTTTGTTTAACAGCTTTTCTTTTTGTTATCCGGATAGACATGTTATGGAATGTATGATAGCTATAATTTATTAATTTAGTTATGTTGTAGAACCTATCCACAAATTCACAAATATAAATAATGCATTAAAATTATGGTCAATTTGCCACCATGTCTGAAAAAGATTGCATATACTTATTTGTCTAAGTCACATTGATGGTTAAAAATCCTACTATATATTGTCACGGATACAAACCATGCATGTTCTCTTGGATTCATAAAAATGGACCATGCTGTTTTTTGTATAACAGAGAACTGAATCTTGCACTAATCACTACATACATCTATCAAACGGTTTTAATTTAAGACCCCAATATAGACAAGTATATTTTCTCTCCCTAAATAAATTTAACATTCGATACCTTTTTAGGCATTTTATGTATCATGCTTTTTTCTTTTTATCATCTGGAAATTTAATCGTATCATCCGAAAATTTAATCAAATCTGGGATTCGAACTCCACACCTGGTGTAAAAGCATTTAAGCGCTTAACCAATAGGCTAACTATTTGGTTGGATAAAGCCAAATCATTATTCATAAGTTTAATTTGTATAGTCTTGGATAAACTATATTAAAGATCACGATTAGTAGGAAAAGTTTTTTTTGTAAAAAATGTTTCAAAAGAGCAATTTGATTACATGTGTGACTGCATAACACACTTTTCCGATGATTAAACCAGAGTTTTCGATATCTGAACAAGAAAACTCTGGTAAGATTTTTTTATACTGTACTTTTGAAATCTTCATAACAAACTATTCTTTTCTTTTCCTTTTTAAGTGAATAATGGTGCTTATATGTCGAAAATTTGGGTATGATATACTCATGGTGTTTTAAAATTCAGACAGTACTTATATATATTTCATAACAGATTATTCATTTCATTTTTTTAAAGTGAATAATGGTGGTTCCGTGTTTTTTTATAAAAGAGGTATGATATTCATCATGGTGTTTTCAAAATCAGACGATATGCAAAAATTTTATAATGGACTATTCATTTATTTTCTCTTTAAAGTGGAAAATGGTGATATCATGCCACAAAAAACGGGTATGATATATATGGTGTTTTAAAAATGAACGATATTTAAATATTTCATAATGGACTATACATTAAGTTATCTTTTAAATGAGTGTTGGTGATTCCATGAAAAAGTGATTCTCTTAGAATTTTGAATGCTTCTCCATTAGGTATGTGTAGTGGGATTGAATCATCCAACCTCATCCAATCTTAGATTACTTGAATTTCCAAGAAATGATAATAGAAATGGTTATATCTCTTGAGTCAATATAATCTATTATAACAAGTAATGATATATGGTAAGTTATTACCGTTGACAATAGAATTACGCACTAAAATAACAAAATAACTGAAATTATATAGATTGGTAACACGAATCCAAAAAATTTAAAAAATGTGTTCCAAATTCATGTGAAATTAGGTATTAAAAGTTTCGCCTTCTCCGCTGAGCATATGTAGACTTTGACTTAGTCAATGGCATGATGAAGTGTCTAACAAGTGTGAATTTGTTCCCCTCTGCATTTGGCATCTATGTGCATTCCGCAATCCATCATCTCTTGGAAAAGATGGAAGAGTTAAACCGGATCATCACTGTTATGGATATACCAATGAGAACGCTATGCTCCATACTCAAAACACCAAAAATCACAAATATATTGATAAGACTTTTGATTGCTTGGATCACAACCCTTTTCTTGCAAAAGTTTGGATAAACAAAGGACATATAACAAATGTCCGAAGGATCAATACCCTAGAGGAGGCTTTGCAAGAGCTTCAAAAGCAATTGGTTGGGGGTGACTTAATATTTCATCCATGGTGTTTTGAAAACCATACCTTGTTTAAATATTTCATTACAGATTATTCTTTTTTTTTTCTTTTTTTAAGTGAATAATGGTGATTCCATGTTAGAAAAATGGGTATGATGTATTATGGTGTTTTTAAAACTAAACGATATTTAAATATTTTATAATAGACTATTCATTTCTTTTATCTTTTAAGTGAATAATGGTGATTTCATACCAGCAAAAATGTATATGATATTTCTATGGTGTTTCCATGCCAAAAAGAAAAAAAAANAAAAAAAAAGTATATATGGTGATTACCTTAGAATGTTAAATGCTTCTCATTAGTCATGTGAAGTCGGATGTGATCATCCAACCTCATCCGCATCCAATCCAAATTACTTAAATTTTCAGATAAGAATAACATTGTTATATCTTTTGAGTCAACATAATCTATTATAACAAATATATGGTAAGTTTTTATCATTGGTAACGGAATTACGCGCTAATATAATAAGAGAACTAAAATTACATAAAATTACCTATCCTTTTTAAATTAGCAAAATAAATACAAATTATTTTATAAATATAAAAATAACCATAGGTTTTAAAAATGTCAAAACATGAATTCAACTCTTATATGTTTATATAATAGTTCTAAATATTTGAATTTTTTCATACTTTAATCGTCACCAGTATTATCAATTTGCTTTTCAAAAACATTTTTGATAGTATTGTTTTATATATCCTTACTACATTTATCCAATACAAATTTGTTATTACTCTTGTCTATGTAGACATCAATATTTTGATGTATGTTTTCATCTTTGAAGGGATATAAGACCGTTCTATTTTGATAGAATTCGATTGGTTTAGGAATATGTTCTTTGGCTAGTGATGTTTGACATTCTATAGAATCTAGTTAGAATATTGAAATGCAATTGATTGACTTAAACCGAAGTAAAAGCCAACCAAACCATTCAGATTATAATTTTGCAAACTTGCAACACTAGTTTCTACATATTACGTTATTTCCCTGTAACAAACAAATTGCTAAATTCACACCCAAATAGTTTTTCATTTTAACCCCAAATAAATCCAAAATTACAGTAAGAGGAAGAAGAAGCAAAAATTGGGAATTTACTCAAACGCTTGAAAATGGTTTTCATTGTAAAGCAAAAGCTGAAGAAGAGACACTGAAACGAAGATTGGCTCTCGATGGAGGAGAAACGACGCGATGCCGGAACCCTAGCTCCGTCCGGTACCTCCGGAGATTCTCCGGCATCCGAGCCACCGACTCGACGACGCGGGGGATTGAAACGGAAAGCGAATTCTCTCGGAGGATCTAGTTCCGCTTCGAAACGGATGATGACGCGTGAGAAGGCGATGCTCGCTTCTTTCTCTCCGGTACACAACGGACCTTTGACTAGAGCTCGTCAGGCGCCGAGTAATTTTCCTTCGGCGGCGGCGGAAGTGGTGAGTGTTAAGGTGAGTACGGATGGTGAGAAGCCGAAAGAGGAGGAGGAGAGGAATAAAGCGATCCGTGAATGGGAAGCTTTGGAGGCTAAGATCGAAGCTGATTTTGAAGTTATTAGATCTCGTGATGCTGCTGTTCATGTGGTACCTAATCATTGTGGTTCGTTCCTTCTTCTTCTTCTTC
>OVAP01004670.1:0-14181 GCA_900406295.1 Aurinia saxatilis | reverse complement strand
ATGCAAGAAGTAAGTATGTTATTTGAAACATGCGTAATGTCAAGGGATTGGAACTACACTCAAATTTGTTTAATCCCAAAAGTGGAGAACCCCACTCATATGAAGGATTCGCGACTGATTAGTTTGCGTACAATTTTATATAAAATTATCTCGAAGATTATGGTGAATAAGCTTAAACCATATCTGCCTCTAATAGTTGCTCCGACACAATCAGCTTTTGTGTCTGAAAGATTGGTTTCTGATAATATTCTCATTGCACATAACCTTGTGCATGGTCTGCGAACACATGAAATAATTTCGAGAAATTGTCTAGCAATCAAGACGAATATGTCTAAAGTTTATGATAGAGTCGAGTGGAGCTTCCTTAGAAGGTTGTTAATGGTGATGGGGTTTTCTTTAGTGTGGACTAATTGGATCATGACGTGCATTGAATCTGTGACATTCAATGTTAATAAGTGGCCAAGCGTTTGAATTTATTAAACCAGAAAGGGGGCTTAGACAAGGGGATCCCTCTCTCGTTTCCTCTTTTTCCTATGTACGGAGGCTTTAATTCATTTACTAAAAAATCAGAAGGTGAAAATAAGTTCCATGAAATTAAATTTTTACTGAATGGTCCAGCAATTCATCACTTGTTGTTCGCGGATGATAGTTTGTTCAAGTGTAAAGCTTCGATTGAAGACTGTGCTGAAATCTTACGATGCTTAAATCTTTATGGTTCTAAGTCCGGGCAGGTGATAAATATGGACAAGTCTTGGGTCACATGTGGAAGTAAGGTGCAGTAAAATCAAAAAGCTCTTTTAAAATAGACGTTGGGCATACACTCAGAAGGAGGACTTGGTATGTATGTGGGTTTGCAGGAGTGTTTTAGTGGGTTTAAACGACAATTGCTAAACTATATTCGGGACAGGTTGTTAAAGAGACTTAATGGTTGGTACTCTAAATTCTTAGCTCGGAGTGGAAAAGAGATTTTGATAAAGTCGGTTGTTATGGCCTTACCCGTCTATGTTATGTCGTGTTTTAGACTACCTAAAAATGTATGTAAAAAATTGACGAGTGCTATTTGCGATTTCTGGTGGCATAATGATGAGCACAAAAAGAAAATTCATTAGATAAGCTGAGAGAAGCTTTGCTTTGGGAAAGAGAATGGAGGTCTAGGATTTCAAGATTTATAAAGATTTAATCAAGCCTTGCTAGCGAAACAGTCATGGAGATTGTATCGATATCCAGATAGCTTATTTTCAAGGTTATTCAAAAGCTGATATTATGTGAATGGTTATATACTTGATGGTGTGGTTGGTGCTCGACCTTCCTTTGCTTGGAGGAGTATTGTTTTTGGACGGGAGTTATTACTCCCTGGATTGAGGAAACTAATTGGAGATGGGACATATTTATTGGTTTAAACGGATCATTGGATAAATGATGACTTTCCTCGCAGTCCGGTTAAGTCTGACATCCCTGTAAATCTAAACTTGACGGTGAAGGAATTAATTGAGTCAAATTTGGGACAGTGGTATCAAAACATGTTTACAAAATCTTTGTGCAACGAGATAGAGACTTGATATTAAAAGAGAAGCCAAACCTACGTCAGAAAGATATATATGTGAGGAGTTTGAATCGTAATGGGCAATATAGTGTAAGATCATGTTATTGGTTCTCAGGAAGATAAAAGAATGGTGAATTGGAAGTGAAAGTTTGTGCTCAACCTCGCTGAATCATTTGAAAGAGAAGTGCTGGAATATAAAAACCTTACCGAAAATTCAGATGTTTTTATGGAAGGCAATAAATGGGGCACTAGCTGCTCTAAAACGGTTGCAAACCAGAGGTGTGATGATTGACAAGGAGTGTAAGGTCTGTGGGGCAGAAAATGAGATGATCAATCATATATTGTTCACTTGTTCAATAGCTAGACAGGGTTGGAGGCTATCGAGTATTCCATTACCGATCGATGGGGTTTCTTTGATTGGACTATATTTAAATCTGCAGTATATTTTTCAGATGATGGAGGATTCACGATTTCATAAGGAGGTTCGAGGATTGACACCATTCTTGGTTTTAAAAGGCGTGCCTGAGGCGCCAGGTGAGCAAAGATCTTATGTTTGGTGCCTCAGAACCTTAAGCCGAGCAAATATAAGGTAAGCAAACATTTAATGGCGCCTCGGTCATTTATCACACAAGGCAAAAAGCGGACAAAAACGTGCTTTTAAGGTAAAATCCGTTTTTACACATTGGAATTTGATTTTATGGCTGTAGTTATTTATATTTCTTTATACAAATGAAATTTTACGGAAATTGTGCATAAACTCTTCCCATTCCCTCTTATTTTCTGTATATATTTGCCTTCTCCTACATTAGCTTCTACTACAACAAAATATTTTCTCTAAGTTCTCTTTATAATTTTTCTCATTCTCTGATTCATCTTTTGCTTCTAAATCATCACCATGCTAGAGAAAAATCTAGTTCCAGTAAGAAAATATTGTGTTCCAGATGAGAAAAACAAGACATATTGGAGGTGTATCTATTGTCAAGTTTTAACTTGTGGATGTGTTTTCAGGCTCAAGCAACACCTTATTGGAGGTTTCAAGAACGTTTGTCCTTGCAAGCTATATCATGAATTGTCAAGACTTAGTTAAGGCAATATGTGGCTGAGAAAGAGGAAGCAAGACACAACTTGCATATGATGCATCCACATCCAGTTCATCTTGGTGACAATGATGATGATGGTGAGGAAATGAATGCCTATCAGCCAAGTGAAAGAGTTGTGATGCTAGAACAGCAACCATTTAGAGGTCCACTGGACAGGTTTGTGACACCTCCTCCTCTTGATAAATTGCAAGCTAGGAAAAATCAGAAAAATATTTTAGGAATTTATGATAAGGAGGCAAGGGAAAAAGCTTGTAGAGGCATAGCTACGTGGTTTTATGATGCTGGTGTTGCATTCAATGTTGTTAGCTATGAGAGTTTTAATGAACTGATACAATTGATAGGTCAATATGGTCCTGGTTTAAAGCCACCAAGTATGCATGAATTAAGAGTTCCTCTTCTTCAAAAAGAGGTAGATGCAACTCATGAAATATTGGTTGAATAGAAAAAGGAATGGGGTTATAAAAGCTGCTCTATATTGTCTGATGGATGGCGTGATTTTGTTGTCCTGAAAGACATTGTTAACTTTCTTGTGAACTCTCTTAAGGGTTCTGTTTTCATTAAGTCAAATGATGTCTCTGATGTTGTGATATATGCAACTTTGTTGTACAAAATGCTTGATGTTATGGTTGAGGAAATTGGAGAGGAATGTGGTGCAAGTAGTAACAGACAATGCATCTACTATGTGAAAGCAGGTACCAAACCAGTATATGTTTCATTTTTCATTTTTTGTTTAATTTTTGTTTTGTTGTCGATGCAAATTTCCTTTTTCTTCTATGTGTAGGTATTCTAATGGCTACAAGAAAACATCTATGTTGGACTCCTTGTGTAGCTCATTGCATTGATTTGATGATGGAAGATATTGGAAAACTTTCATTAGTGAATGGTGCACTAAAGAAGTGCATATTCATGAATGGGTACATCTACATCAACAATGGCCTTCTCAAAATGACGAGGAAGTTTTACCAATTAGAGAAATGTGCATAGGCCGAGTATCACAAGGTTTGCAACCTCATTCATTACAATGGGTCAGTATCATAGGCAAAAAAGCCACTTGAGGAGGATGGTTACTTATGAGGAATGGGATGCTTCTAAATGGTTTAAGGAAACATATGGAAAAAAACTCAAAACACACATTATGGATGATAAATTCTGGAGGCATGTTTTGTATTCTCTTAGGTTAACAAGTCCTCTGGTTAAGGTTCTTAGGATTGTATACAGTGAGAGGAAACCAGCAATGGGGTATATCTATGCAGCAATGGACAGAGCAAAAACGACCACTGAGAAAAACTTCAATTTAAAAGCTAAAAACTACAACACAACTTTCAAGTTCGTCGATGAGAGGTGGAACTGCCAACTTCATCAACCATAACATGCTGCTGGTTACTATTTGAATCCATAAACTCATTATTACCATCCTGAAGATGTGTCTTGTGGGGAAGTTATGACTGTCTTTTATGCAACTATTCAAAAGCTAGTTAAAGATGTTGAAACTCAAGAGAACATCATGAAAGAGTTAGATGATTTCAAACTGCTAATGGTTGGTTTGGCATTGATATGGCTATTCGACAAATGAAGAAAAGATCACCAAGTAATGATTTTTTAAGTATGTTAATATATGTTTTGCTTTATTGAAATACATGAATTTAACTTAACAAATTTGTATTAGCTGATTAGTGGCTTGCTTATGGTGTTGGAACCCCAAATCTCATGAAATTTGTAGTAAAGATTTTAAGTCTCACTTGTAGTGCTACTGGTTGTGACAGGAATTGAGGAGTTTTTCAGCATGTAAGTATACTCTCATATTTGTTGACAATTCTTGTCTTCGTCTTCACTTTTTTTATTATCTTACTTGTTATTTTTTTGTTGATTTACAGCTTCATACAAAGAAAAGGAACATAGTACTTAAAACTAGATTGAATGACATGGTTTTTGTCAAGTACAACAGAACTTTGTAAAGGAGGTACAAGAGAGGTTGTTGATCCTATCTCATTGGAAGAAATTGATGAAAGTAATGAGTGGTTGCTTGGAAGAATGGTGGTGATTCAGATGATGATAATCATGAACTTGTGTTTGAAGATGATAACTTGACGTGGAGTATGGTCAGTGAAGCTATGGGTGTCAACGATCCTATCCATTATACTAGGTCTGCAACAAATGCTAGGAGAAAGCGAATAAGTGTGACAACAATCCAAGAAGCATCTAGCAGTCGGCCATTCACATTGGTTGATGAGGAACATGAAGAGGAGCTTGGAGGCGATAATGAGTTTGGGGAACGAGAAGTTTTCTTTGGAGAAGATGAGAATGTCTTACCAAGCTCAGTTTAATGTTACAATGATGATGCTTTTCCTGTTTTGGATGTTGTGTTCTGTTTTTTATTTTATTTTAGTTCTGTTTTTGTTTTTGGTTATGATTTGGATTGGTTTATTGTTTTCAGATTAATTTCAGTTATGTTTTTGGATTTGTTTGATGTTGTTATTTGCTTGAAGTTCTAAAGATTTGGTTTGAATTATATTTTGAGTATTTTGTACAAGTAATTAGCATGACAATGAAGTGAGGCGTGCCTGAGGCAACAAGGCGATAGGGAGCATTTTGACGCTTCAGGGCGCCTCATGCCCATTAAAATCAAGGCACCATGGTTGTTATGGAATTTGTGGAAGAATATAAATAATATTTTTGTTTGAAAATAACCGTGTCCGAGTATTGTCAAGAAAGCTCAGGAGGAAGCCTTGGAATGGGATGCTTCTCAAGAATTATTGATTCCAATTCAAAATAGTCATCAACACCAGGATAAGCGATGGGAACCTCCGGAGGCTGGTTTTTTAAAAAAATGTTAATATTGGTTCTTCATGGCCAACGAGTGATAAGACATCAAGTGCATCTTGGGTATTTAAAGACTTAAGAGGTCATGTTTTACTACATAGTCGACGAGGTTTTGCTAATGTTCTATCTGAAGATGAAGCATTAATTTTAAGTTGGTGATGGGCAATAGATAGTATGTACCATCTAAGATTTACGAAAGTATGCTTTGCTTCTTTTACGACAACTATAGTAAAGGCTATGCAGAAATCTGAGGATTGTCTAAGTTTGGAATTGAAAATTGAAGACGAATGCAGATTGGAGTTTGTGGTATGAACATGTGTCAACGAATAAAGGTGCGATGTGTGGTAGATCAAGGTTGACTTCAATCTTATATATCCATTGGTTTCCCTTGATGGTTAACGACATGCTTTCAGATGATTGTTATTGAAATGGTTGTTGCTGGTTGTTTGGGTTGATGGGTTTAATTTCTTTGTATCGCTATGTTTTGACAGCACATGTTACTTTATTAATAATAGTGTCTTCGAAGAAAAAAAGACTAGTTGGTGTTGTGAAATCTAAGTCAAAAAAGCAAAAGTAAAAAAACAACATATACCTCTACGTTCACCCAATTAAATTTTATCGTATGGACCCCATTATTACTGATAGAAAGGAATGTTGTAATTGATCATTTTGAACATCAGGAATACAATTTCACTTATACAATTTTCTTTCGTTCTCGGGTATCCTGATTCGAGAGGGTATACTATTTTCATCCTTTCACCATAATTATCCCAACCATTTTATGACAATTGAAGTAATTTTCAAAGATTATTATGACGGACAAAAGATAGTTATGTTTCTACAAAATCCTATTACATTGTGCGATAATGATTTTAGTCAACGGAGAAAAGCAAGCTTCTAGTTTCTTGTTCGCTAATTCTACCTCTACCAGTCTATAGAATAAATAACTGAAATGCACCATTTCCACTCGCTCTGTCTGTGTCTTCTTCGAATGATTTAGATCTTCCAGGCTTTGTTTTTTATTTAGCTTCAAGTTCAGCGGCAAACTGATCTAACCGTTCAGATTCCAAGTCAGGATCTCGAACCGCAGCGTGATTCACTAATCCATCATCAATGCTCGCATGTATCTGTCTCTTTGCGTACCTGCGTTTCACAACCCGTTAGATAAGCATGTTGGTAAGCAATAATCATACCAAGGCCAGCTCTAATTACAATTCTTTAGCAGAATCCATACCATCGACCGTGCATTGCATCTATACATTTCTGTGCATCTTTTCGATCTTTGAATCTTATAAGAACAACTCCCTGCGGATGCTCCTCACAGACCTGTGAAAAAGAAGAAATCAATTGGTACTCCAAAGAAATCTCAGGCTTTCAACAAAAAAAGGTTTTAAGAAAAAGAGACTGATGTGGTAACCTTTACTGAGTCAAACGGCCCATGCTTCAAACTCTCTTCTTTCACATCTTCCTCTACCTCGGCACACAAATTCTCATCAGCCTAAAGGGTAAAAGCTCGGGTTATATCAGGCATCCTTAAAAATGGCAAAATTTCTTATATTAATATATTGGACAAGACCTTACCCTCATCTCAGCTGGACTGAACATGTAACGAAGAACAACAGTCGCAGGTATTGCCACCTTAGCATCATCTCTACCACCTACGCCAAGAAGAGAAATAATATAAAGATGCTAAGAATCCATTATGGTAAACTCCAATTTCAAGAACCACATTTCTTCAGGCTAAAATCATCTAGGAATATCCAGATACAACCAAACAAACAAAGATTATACCGACATGACTAAATGTTCCTTTCTGATCTCATTCTTAACAAGCCAACAACACATGTGAGCAGAAAAAATGGCTTAATAACAGGAATCAACTAGTTCAATTTAGACATCACAGGTCATCAGAAAGAAGAAGAAAAAAATGATATCTCTGCAATCCCTGATCGAGTTTCTAAACTCTTGTTTTGGTAGTCATTCAGAGGTTTACTTCCAAAGCTAATTACGGTAAAGGTTTGTGGTTCAGTCTTTTCCTACATAGATCTCTCCCTAGCAATAGAAACTATAACTCAAACAGACAGCTTTTTCCTAAACTCTAGCATATCCTTACATCTTCCTTTCTTCTGTCGTTTTAGAAAAATAAAGGTGAATTTAACAGAGAAACAAAACTTACCCCATCCAAGCAACTTTTGCTCGACCCTTTTAAGCTTTTTTTTCTTCTTGTTGTCGGTTTGTTTAGATATGAATCTCTCCCCTGAATGAAAAAGTAAAAGCTAATGAGAACCATAAACAAAATATTGTTGGAACCAAAGCCACAGAAGGGGAAACTTTTTTCCCAACGCATAGACGAGTAAGATGTGATACAATAAGATGTCATACAACTAATGTGCAACAGTATTCACCTTTCTGCTCAAACTTAGCTCGAGAGACTGACATGAGGAGCTTGTCAGCGGGACGTAAAGGAGCCCCGTCTAAGATTTGAATTGCTAGATCCACTGAGGCTTCCTAATGAAAACACAGACAGATACACATGAAGAGGAAACAGAGACAAAGATTAAGAATCAGAACCTTTACATCCCAGGAGGGAAGAGCTTCTAGTGACTTTATTACCTTCATATATGTGATAAGAGCATCACCTTTCAATCTTCCTGTCGCCTTGTCACTGTAAAGCTTGATGCGATGCTTGCCAGTTTCATCCTGTGATGTTTATCAGATGAACACTGTTAGGGAAACTTACAAAAGTCTTTCCAACAGTAAAAATTTACAAGATAAAGAAACGTACCTCCTTAATTATGCCACATTTAGAAAAAACTTCAACTACCTGTAAATTATATCACTACTATCAGTCCATTTTAAGGCTTTAAGATATTCATAATAACAGAAAAAGCAATGAACATGACTTACCTCCTCAAGGGTTACATCAGTAGGCAACCCAGTAATATAAATATGAGGGTTTACTTTTAACTCAAACCATGAATCTGGAGGCTTGTTTGCTTCCTGAAATTTAATTTGGAAATTAGAAACGCTTGACAAAAACTTTCAGGAATGTTACATCTTTATTTTCTTTGACTCATGCAACACAAACAGCCATTTTCAGCAAATACCAAAACGTGAAAGTAAGAGAATTATGCTAGTCGTAATATATGCATGATGTCTAACAACCATTAACATTTGGTTTTTACTTTCCTCTTCACGGTGTAGATAACGGTAAGAAATTAACTACCCACTACAATTTAGCGGCTAAAGAAAAATCAATACTCTACAATCAAGAAATCACGACCATGCAGATCAAGGACGAGAAGAGTGAGAAAAACATGTTTTGGCGAAAAATTGTGAAGTGGCATGAATGAACTCAAGAAATAAATGATCATTAAAAACAGAAATAAAGATAAAAGCCAAACAAAACCTTTTTTTCAGCTTCCTGTTCTGGCAGCTTTCTCTTGCCACTTTTTGTTGCAGATGTCTCAAAAGAGCCATCTTCTTCTTTCTTATCAGCCACATCATCTTTAGAGGTGGCCTCTTTGTTAGCAGAACTATCAAGAATATTAATTATTGGAAATACTTCATCTTCCTCAGCAAATGTCATCTCTTCAAGTCCATACGGGTCAACACTACCCACTGGATCTTCTACCTAAAATAGATATCGGTAGACCCTATGTCAAAAGGTGCTTCTTATGAAAAATAAAAAACAAGTAAAGGAAAATAAGAGAAACTAATATGACGAATACATTTCTTATGTTTCCAGATAATTAATATTTATCAAGGCAAATAGGAATATGTGAGATAATCATAGTAGCATTCCTTCGGATATGGACCATATGGTAAACCGTGATAAGCAATATGCCACATGAAAACATTTGCACTAATTACTTGACAATGCAGGTAGACAACCTAAATTCTACTAAAATAGCAGATGCTGAGAAAGAATGATTGATAACAAAGCCTCACCTGCAAAGGACATGCTTTATATTTTTTATCTGCACTGTCCCACTTATATCTAGTACCGTCGTCATCAGTGAACTCATCTTCTCCCTCGGGTGGTGAAGAAGGTCTGTCTTGACCATCTTCAACAACCCCAGAACCATTCTTCAACCTTTCAGCCTCCGCTTCTGCTTCTTTAATCTCTCTCTGCCATCTTGCAAATTCATCCTCAATGCTAGCAGAGGCTGTAAAGACGGCATAGCATGGTAAGCATCATCCTCAATTTGCAAATCATAACACTGAGGAATTCAATTTCTGTCTAAATAACTGACCTGTATTATTTTGCTTGGTTCCGGTATTGGATCCATTTCTCATCCCAGATGCACCTGATCAGATACCAGATAGTAAGTGCCATAGATCCAGGAAACAAAACTACTCTAGAAATATTCTTTTGCACGAATTCAACTATCTAGCATTGGTGAAAAGGATTATACCTCCAGGTGGATAGGAAACCTCAGCTCCAGCAATCCTTGACATTAACTCAGGGATGGCAGAAAGTGGTTGCCATTGGCTTCTTCCCTCAGCCCAGACTAAGGTACTTTCTAGTAGGTAACCATTTTTGAAATGGTCTGCCCAGTCAAAACAAACAACCAAAGCACAATGCTTAAAACCCCATTACAGAAAAAGGTACAGGGCGAAAAACTGCCTTGAAAACAGGTTCTTGATTACTTATTTGATAGAAATTTGAAAAAGAACATTTCATATCTAAGTTCACAGTACATATAATTTCAATATAGCCAGACTTCTCAATTTGCTTCTAAACCCAGCTGGTTTTTAGCCCGTATCAATCTAATAGACTTATAAACCTTGATAGAGAAAGTAAATTGTTTAGATGAAACATTTACCACATAGCTCAAAGAAGGTATATGGGCCAAGGTTTTCCTGATTAGTACCAAGAATGTACCAAATAGCATCAGTAGCTGCGACTGTATTCCCATCAACAACTTTTTCTCCTAAATTAAAAGAGAATACAGATGAGCATACAGTGGCCATAACCAAAAACAATTGTTTAGAATATGTAACTATGCCACATATTACAAACTAGGAACGCATCGGTAGATTCACACACTGAAACAAAACCTTTATACCACATCTATAGACTACATATTACATCCTCAACATTTGATAAAGCTGGATTATATGACTGATGTAATTTGCTATCCACAACGTGAACATATCTTTATTCGTAGTCCATTAATATAATAATTTGAACCACCAGAAAGCTCCGGATTCGCCTCTGATCAATCTCCTCCAAAACCCTAGGAACTAAACTACCTCACAACAAAAAAAAAAACAAATTCCAATTACTCTTCCTAAGTATTATCCTAACAAAACTTTTCCGGAACCCTAATTCTATCCAATTCACGCCTCAGCGAAACCTAGAGAAGGAAGTAAGTCGGAAATTTGAGTTAATAGAAAAGAGAATATGGTTTTCACCTGTTGATGGTGATGATGATTGTGGAAGCTGTTGATTATCGGCGACGGACATTACTTCTAACTCGTTAACGTTGTAAAAATCACGACGGTGAGAGGAGAAAACCCCCGACTAAAAGAGTAACGAGGGAAAAGGACAAAGAGGAAAGGCGAAAGCAGGAAGGAGGAAGAATGTACAAGACCCCCTGGCCTTGATTTGGTTACAGAGAAACTCGTATCCCTGTCTCGGATAAGCACGACCTTATAATATACGGCCCATTACGCCCAAGATCTTTTTCCCCTAAAACATCTGAATCACTATTAAAATTAAGTGATCGAATACAAAGAACAATAAATTAAAATTATTATGAACCATATTAATGAATGCCATTCATTACTCCAAGTTTATTAGAGGATTAAACATAAATCCTAAAACTTTTATTCTATATAAAACTTATTTCTTCCAAAGAAATAAAGACACCTCTTTTATTCTTTTCCATAATCGTTATCAGCATGAGCTCTAGTCTCTTGAGCGAACCTGTAAATTTAATTGTTTTGTTTCGAAGGATGTGTTATACACTTAACATATTATGTAACTTCATTTTCAAAGGATATCAATTATCCTAGTTACGTATAAAGTGTTATACACATAGCATGTGCTAATTATCCTTTATTGTTTTGCTCTCTTGTTATGTTTGCTAAGATTTTATGTGCTTGATTATATTATTATTAATATAATTGACACATGAGAATAGTATATATCATTATTGATTTAATTATTTGTTTTTATTTTGTTTAAGATTTATGTGTTGATGCTAAAGGTGACATATAGCATTCTAAAGTTACTATGATTTGTGTGCTTTGGCACATGAATTAAATATAATCATTATTGATTTGTTCTCGTAATTTAGCATGATATTCACTAGTGATTTGCTATTTTTTATATTATGAATAAAATTCATTATGTTGATTTTTTGTTGATTTAATTACTGTTTTTATAAATCATTCATGTGATGATACGATTGATTGATCCTACTACTAGATCTATATGATCTTTTTCATTGTATTTTTTTTAATCAAACATGACAATTTTGATTTGTGGCTTTATTAAACTACTTTATTTTATGTATAAAATTAATTAAATACTTGTTTTAAATTAAAGATCAGCCAAAACGTTTTTTACCCATCTTGGCGTTTAACAACGTTATCATATTAAAATTGATATAATCATAGAATCATAACATCAAGTTTGTTCAGTATAACCTGCTGGTAATATTTTATCATATTAAGTTTTTACACATTAAATTATATTATGTTATGATTAATCCTAAGGAGGAATGAAACAAAATTAGATTATTTTATTGATACGTGAACATTGTATTAACGCTTAATTATTACTTTAAAATCTAGAATTTGAGTTTTATAATTCATGCACTTGTGTTAACATTTAATTATTATCATATTTTAATAAGTATGGTTTATTCTTTAAAGTAAGTATAACATCATATATTAAAAAAAAAAAAAAAGAACCACACCAATAATATTGGTAAAGCTATATAAGTGGTTTTAGATGTGGATGTGGATATGGATCTGGATATGGTCCAAGTCAAGTTTAAGACCAATGAATTTCTTTAAGAACTGAGATTCTTACTAGAAGTGAGAAAATAAAGATGGTAATGAATAAAGATATTTCTATCATGATAGAAAATTGTGTAATAACAATACAAGGTAATGAAAATCTTATTGAATGCCCAAAGAGAGCATATATATGAATGCTCCATGGAGCACTTTCCTATGAGAATGCAACTGCAATACTGCATTTATTTTTCTAAGTCTCTCAGGATAGAAGAATCTAAGATATAATACATGACCCAAATGGAGTATGTTTTTATATTCTAAATTGGGATTTGATTCGAGATTAATAAACTTGCAGTGTTATCATCTCGAGGGAGAGAGTTAAAGAACCCCATATTTCATATAAGTGAATACCAAGAAGTTTTTGTTCACAATAAAACTGAGATTGATGAATCCTTCATAAAGTAATTCCATGAGGTTTTGGAAACAAATCATGTTGAGACTATAAGTGATGAAAATGTTAAATCACAACTATTTCTCGAAAGAGTAAATATATTAGATAACTACCTGCATTCTATACTAGATTGTACTACACAAAAGTGTAATGGAGATAAATGATATGTTAAACCAGAAGTTTACTTGCTAAAACAATATTTGGCATGAACCAGTTAGACCATGACGGTTCAATGAAGATGCAAAAGAGAATCAAACATTCATTAAGGAACCATAAGATTCTTTTGTGCTGCTTACTCATAAGATAAGTTGATAATACAGTTTTCACCAACCAAAATAGATTTGGAATCTATTCATGGCTATAAGAAGATGTTTGTGGATTGATCATCCACCATGCAATATTAGTGAATTCAAGAGCCCTTTGAGTATTATTATATCATATTATATATTTGGATAAGCGTTGAACATTTTAGAAGTACATGTTCACACATAAAATGCAGCAGCACTGATTTGCATCAAGCCAACAAGTAAGCGATAGTTTTCCCCGTAATTGGTTTTGGGTCATAAACCAAATATTTCTCATATAAGAATTTTGGATACTCCACCACAGAGCTTTAAGATGAATCCTTAAAAAATATGGGAATATATGTTGGATATGAATTTAGAGCCATCCACGGAGGATATAAGTAAGGCTCGATTCACATACTGAAATTTGAATGAGTCAGTCTTTCCAACATTAAGGGGAGAAAATAAACAGCTGGAAAGGAAAATGAGTGTTTTGAATTATCATTGATCCTCGGACTAAAGAATATGAATTAAAAGTCCAAAAGATATTTCATTAACAGAGTTTAGTTAATCAGTTGCCAGACATATATACTGACTCAAATAAAGTGATAAAGTCACATATACCAACTGTAAATGCTCCAATAAGAATTGATGTCCAGAAGGATAATATCAAACTGCTAATAAGTATTGGTTCCAAATTCTCAGAAAGAAAAGGATCATAAATTAAAATGGTCAAACGGAGATAACAAAGCTTTTCTGAATGATCTTCAAGAAGAGACATTAAACATGATAAAGAAAGAAACTCAGGCCCGAGACAAGAAAGAAATCTCAATTACTTATGTCATGTGTAAAACAGAAAGGAACCAAAAGCAAATTGACGTCGATGATACTTTTGCATGTAGTATAGCAGTTAAGTATTAAAAGAGGATCATGAAAACAAGTCTGTTAGAAAGTGTTCACAAAGAAATGAAACCAAACTAGAAAGAAGCAATAGACACATAATTAAAA
>OVAP01004669.1:0-14184 GCA_900406295.1 Aurinia saxatilis | reverse complement strand
GACCCACAATGCCTTATGGGTCGCGAGTTAGCGTTCAACACACTTCCGCGACCCACACAATGCATCATAGGTTGCGGGATAGCTTCAATCAAAGCTTAACATCATTCCACATGCCATTGCAAGTCAAATGACATATTTTCAACGAGAACATGCGAACCGTGAAGTCTCCATAGATGACACCATCACGAAATGCGATCCATAGGATTGTTTAACAATTCCTGGATCCGATAACACTCCTAAACAACTAAATAGCCCAATCCTTTGTTATGGGTCCATATCCACCTTTTTGGACCAGACGAAACCTTCCGATAGAGATCGTGCCGTCAAGCTAAAAGATTCGAGAATGCTGCTACAAAAAAAAGGAAGTTTTCCCTTAAACCATCAACTAAAAAAAAATCTTCGTAGAGCGTATCGGAGAAACGAAAATTATCCTAAAGTCTATCAACGAGAAAATGGAAGGCGGCCCAAGATAAAGGAAAAGCCTCAACCCTAAGGCGGTTTAGCTAGGAGTATAAATAGGATTTGAGGTCAAGGGGCTTAAATCATTCCAAAATACAAAGTAGCGTCTTATAAATAGTATATTCGATCAAATCACATTCTCATTCGATCGAATCAGTGAGGATATATCCAAACTTTTAGATTCCTATCACAAATCTGATTCCTGATAGTCTCTCAACTTCTCACTCGACCTCTGCACTATAAATACAGAAGCCACGAGCAGAATAAATTATCAGAATTCACGAGTNAAGCCACGAGCAGAATAAATTATCAGAATTCACGAGTTCACTAGCATCCCAGCGAAATAGGGTTTTAGCTCTCTTTTTATTGTTTTCTCTTTTATTCTACTTAGGATTTGTTGTCAAAGGGAGAAGTTTGTCCTTTCTTCCTCTACATTTAGAGAAGCTTTCTGAACCCTTTTATTTGATTACTATGATTGCAATTCCAATTGTTGTCGTGTTTTTCATAAGCATGTATGAGTAGTTTCGTAGTTAGGAACAAAGTTTTGCTATGAGAATTCATGGTTTGGTAGATAGGCAATAGGATTATACAATGACTAGTTAAGGCTTACTTTCTTATCATATCTCAATTCATATCTAGGATTTAAACTGCTACTAATACACCGCTTAAAGTTAGTTATCCAGAACTTGATTTTGAAAGCTCTAATGTCCATTCTCGGAGTAGCNTTTCTTATCATATCTCAATTCATATCTAGGATTTAAACTGCTACTAATACACTGCTTAAAGTTAGTTATCCAGAACTTGATTTTGAAAGCTCTAATGTCCATTCTCGGAGTAGTAGTTGATCTCTTAAACTTAATGACTAGTATAGAGACCGAAGGGATGGCATAATAGTTTCTCTAGGAGTTAACATAGACTCTACTAGATTAGACCGGTTAAGCTTGACCATAAGGATAGTCGAATCTTAGTGAATGCAAGCTATATAGTCTTTTTCGAAGACTTGCATAATTACTACCATGAATCTCTGATGAAATTCTTGACGTCCTAACATTTTTATCATTTGATTACACTCATGTTTTATTCTGTTTTAGTTTTTGCAGGCATCAATCGATCGATTACACTTCATGTATTCGACCGGAAGGCGCATCACTCGATCAAAGTGCTTCTGCATTCGATCGATCCCATCACCAAAACCCATTTATTGCTGCTTAGCTCGAGTGAATTCGGACATGTTAATGCGTACACTCTGATCCCTGTGGATTCGATCCCTAAGTACTACTACGAGAGCATATGCGCTTGCATGATTATTTTGGGTGAAAACTTAACCCCCATCAATCATCTTGAATCTAAGGGTGTAATAGCGAAGAGAATTAGGATAATTAGGTATACATGCTACCACTTCGCATATAATATAAAAATGTAGATAAAGAACTCTGTGATTCTTAATATCTTATTAGTTGTCCTTTAAAACCTTTAAAAACCCGTAAACCCCAATAATCAAACTACTCAATTATAAAAGTGGAAACCATGTAGAGAAAGAGAACAAAGTGAAAAATCGCACAAATGAGAAGTAACATGGGTTTCAACACAAAGATATTCTCATAAAATTTTGTTGATTTTTTTTGAAATAAATGCACTTCCAAAGGAGAAGAGGTGCACACCTCAAAAGTGAGAAGAAAAGTGTTTAAATAAGTTTGTGGAGTCTGTTGGTCATCCATAGAGTTTTAGGGAATATTTTCAAAAAACATTTTTGGATAATATCAACTTTCCTTAGTTTCAGAGGAAAAATTCGATCGTTTCGGTCGATTTTCATACAAGTTATGTACATGCTTAGTTTTGAGATTGCAAAATATGTCTTCAGTGTAATGTGCGTGACATAAAATCTTACCACTATAATTGCTTTCAAACTACTTTCAAACAAAATTTGACATCTTTCTATATCTTGTGTCAAAATCTCAGAGCACTCTGTTGACGGGACGGTCTTCATCTGATGCTAAACTGCGGATGTATAAACAAAACTGATCCTCTTCACCAATCTTTAGTAATTCGGGCATAACGTCGTAACCACAATTTTGAAGGACTTGATTCAGTTTGCATCTAAAAGCTAAATATTGTGGCTATCTTGTGTGGGATTTTTATCTCCTCCATAATGTATAAGATCTTTAGTGATGAGTGGAAATTTGGTACATGAAATCTGTCTTTGTGAATAATGGTGAGAAAAGCTCCATTTGTGGACATTTTTGCGTTAAAAACTTTAAAACACTTTGTAAAATAGAAAATAGTGAAAATAACACATTTCATATCGAAATATACTTTCTTCTCATAAAGTATATAAAATATTGGATAAAAATAAGTAAATATGAGTGTTATCAGTTGTGGATCTTTGAAGATGCTCTCCTAATATAGGAGATACTTTGCTTGTTTAGTGTCTCGTCAATGACCATTGTTACGTTTGAGTAAAAATTAAAAACTTAGCTCTCCTCCTCCTAGACCCAATCTGTGGATTCCGAATTTCTACAGTCAAAGATTTGTAATTAATAGAAAACTGTTTTCGAGGCGGTTAAAACCATTATAAGTAAATTGAACATAAATTGTTGAACCAAGAAGGGAAAAATAAATTACAGAACCAACCGGATGAAGAATGAGATAAAATAATATGAGAGCGAAATATGTTATGAAGGCCAGGACGTCAATGTTGTAATCGAGTTCACCTTAGAATAAAAAAAAGATTCAAGGAAAACTAAGTAATGGACTATGTAAAGTGTAAACTGAGTTGTGTACAATGCATTTGTGAGTAGGAAAAAAGTTTTTTTGGTGTTAAGAGTCTCNTAATCGAGTTCACCTTAGAATAAAAAAAAGATTCAAGGAAAACTAAGTAATGAACTATGTAAAGTGTAAACTGAGTTGTGTACAATGCATTTGTGAGTAGGAAAAAAGTTTTTTTGGTGTTAAGAGTCTTTGTGTCTTATATACTCGATGCTTCCCTTGTGCTATCTACATTAATCAGTGGATACTCTCTTGACTAACCCATTGTGCTATCTACATTAAACAATGGATACTCTCTTGACTAACCCATTAAACATCGAGATCACTATTACCTTCTAAAGATTTTCAGTTACATAATTTCGAACAAAACAACACCTTAACTCATGACCAAATGTTTGAGGCAAAAATATGTTTCCTTAAACTGAAACTTTTACACCAACACTAGTTGTAGTTAAGAATGAGTGATATTTGATCCAAATCACTAGCATCCATCATTTTTCCTACCATACCATATATATTGAAATAATGATTCATTTTAGATAATTTTGTGTATGTTAACATACACAAAACTATACCAATATCTAAATTATTTACCTTGGTTAGTCATTAATGATGAAATCTATAAATATTTCAAAACATCTAAAATGTTATGGATTCATCTTGACTACTTTTTGAAATATGTCACAATTCATGAATTTTGTACTTTTTGAAATATTAATTTTTTGTAACATATGTGTAATCATGTAATAACAAATAATTTCATTTCATTGAATAAAAATAAGATGTGAAATAAAAAGTTATATATATATATATATGATTTTATAAACTTGCGGAACATTGAAATATCGCACAAAAATTACCAATACATATACACTTCTTATCCTTCAAAAGTAATATTTATGTATAAAATTGTTATATTTAATAAGCAAATAATTAAAAAAAAAGAAAAAGTATATCTTAAAATTATTTAGTCAAATATAAAAAAAAAAACACAACAACATATTAAATGTTAGAAATTCGAGTCACCTTGAGTAGAGATAAATAAAAATAAGTTTACTAGTTGTATTCATTACCTAAAATTTCCATCTTACGTTTTAAGGGTTGTATTTCAAATTATCCAAATCAGAACCGACGTTGAGAGAGAAGATGAATAAGATCTCTTAAAAGACATTTTTTTCTTCTTAAATTATATTTTGCTCTCCTATTGTTCCGATGATTTTTTTTTTCTCTTCACCTCAATTCTTTCCATCTTTTTTTTTTCATGCATGTATTGTATTCGACTATTTCTTATTCACATGTTTCAGTTGACGGATTTGAGTATCTAGATATTTTTATGATAATTTATACTCGTTTTCAAATTTATAGTTCAAAATAATAAAAAAGCTATTTCCAACTAAAACAGTTTAGGGATTTGGTCTTTTGGATTTGGAAATGACATAGTTTGCATCAAAATCCAACTTTTTTTTGCATCTCAAATTTCTAAATATTTGGAATGCAATTGGATTTGCACCTAAATTCCACATCCAAATACAAAATTTAAATGGTTAGACGAACAACATCTAGTATATTTGCATTGAGATACTATATCTAGCAACACACTGTACAAATAACTAGTGTCTTGGTTCGTTTGGTTTTATGGGGGTGGTTGGAGGAATACAACTAATATGTAATTTACTAAATTGGAACAAAATTTTCTGGTTCAGTTTGGTAAGGTTGAGGAAATTGGTTTGAAATAGGGGTATACATACGGTTGGATCCAATTGAAATTGAGAACTTGGGGTAAAAAGGAAAGAAAACAATGCAGTGGAGAGAGAGAAGTAATAATGAGAAAGGAGAAGCAGGTGGGCTGTGTCAGAAATCTCAGAAGTGAAAAGCATAAAAGTGAGTAAACAAGTGGGTGGTGAGGGTTTCTCTCACTCATCTTTGATTTGACTACTCATAGTATTTGTCTTCTTTTTCACTTTTACCCCCTCATCTTTTCTAACTTTACTTTTCTATCAACTCCAAATTCTGAAATCACATTTCACCCAGACCCCATGTAAATAACAAATTCATTGATTCATTTTTACAAACCAAAAGTCCTTCAGTGGGTTTAGAGAACGTGATAATGAGTGAGAGAATGTTGTATTTCTATCAAGCGGAATATGAGAATCAAACATTTCTGATGCTTTGTTCTCTTTCTTTCGGATATGTGTTCGTCGCATGTTATCACTAGCTAGTTATATATCAACGCAAGACGACCATCATCTCTTAGCGTCAATGCGAGGGACTATTCATAAATGACTACTGAATATCACATATCAAATCATTCCTAATACTGTTACAAAAAAAAAAAAAAATCATTCCTAATACTAGCTAGTTTAATTTTATCTAAAACAATAGTAGCATGGTCTAATTTGTCATAATCTACTATACTATAATTCATCAAAAAATTCATGGTATACAAGTTGTGCAGGATAAGTAATTTTTTCTTACGTCGGCGAAGAAAGGTTTACGCTGTACGTTCCTAAAAATCTATTGATTTCAGAGATTGTAACTAATTTGACAAACAAGTTAATTGTACAACAAACAAATCTGAAATGAAAATTATATAAGAAGGACAGAGAATAATAAGAAGAAGAGGGCGAGAGTAGTTCACATGTTCAAGAGAAGACAAATACGTTTCTCTGACACAATCTGTCAGACCAATATATATTTTTTATACAAATTATTAATAATTTTTTGTTTTGTTGTTGCGAGAAGAAACGTATATTGTGTCTATATTACAACAGAAGGGTCAGAGTCAGTCCACGTGGGTCCCATTTCTTATTTTTCCTTTCGGACAAAAATATTTATTATTTTTTGTAGTAAAAGGCAAGTCACGCCGGCACGCGAGGCCCTCACGTGATCCCACGTGCTTTTTTTTTCCTCTTTTGTTTTTCTATTTTTTCATTTTTCTTGTTTGGTAAACATTTTTGTAAAATCATTTTACTCTTTTTTTCACACGAATTTATTTTATCTAGGTGTTTTTATACAAAAGGATTACATTTATATATTTTAAAATATGTAGGCACTCATTTTTTTACCTTTGTATGTCATTTTCCGTTTTGATCTCCAATCCAAACCTTGCGAGACATTTCTATAGCAGTATCACTAATAGGTGAATACCATACACAGAATCACGTGACTTGGAAATATAATTTCTCAGAAAAAGACATTTATGTTACAAACACTACATAAGCATATGCCTATCTTTGACAGAAAAATAAAATGTAAATTCCCATCGTGATGGAAAGAAACAAGATTTGTAAAGAAATCACATCTCGCTATTGGTTATACAAAATTAACCACACACTAAAAAGGCTACTGCCAAAGTTGGACCGGAACCTAACACATTATGTGATTTTAAAACTTTAATATAAAATTTACAAAAAGAAAGAATAGAAAACATATGAAAAGGAAAAGGAGAGAATAGATCTTTCTGGTGCACACACACACAGTCACATACAACACATTGACATAAGGTATCTAAGGGCATGACCTCACGTGTCAACATGCCATCTTTCTATATTTTAATTATTATCTTTTATAAAATAAAAGAATCCAATGTAAAAGACTACTTTGCCTGCATGTCATGCCAATCTCTCTACTCT
Source organism: Aurinia saxatilis (assembly GCA_900406295.1). Lineage (NCBI taxonomy): Eukaryota > Viridiplantae > Streptophyta > Magnoliopsida > Brassicales > Brassicaceae > Aurinia > Aurinia saxatilis. The sequence continues at coordinate 7,327 of OVAP01004669.1, read as the reverse complement.
ATGTTATTTTTATCCAGCATATACCAAACAAGTTGTATTCAGTAATTAGATAAGCCATATGATATCGAAATAATAATAGACCTAGTTGAGAGTTATACGTGGATTTATTCCCTTATGCAAACTTATTCCAAGAACATTAATTTGGGCTACAAGGTCTAAAGAAATTGAGATAAAGTGTAAATCTACGATGGAAAAATTTGTGAAAGCTTAACATGATGATTCGGTGCTAAATGAAATGGTAAAAGCTTGTTCGGGTTTAGTGAGTATAGATTGTTAATGACTCGTTTGGGCCAACGCACAGAGATTTGAGCCTTCATAGGAAAGGTTGTGACTTGTGAGTACTAGTAAGTTTGTAAGACTTGATAAGCTACCATAAGCGGCAATCTGAATTTATTTGTTTAGGCCCAAATTTGTTTTGTTTTTTTCTTATATGATATTATAAAATTCACACTCATTAATTTATTACATACATGTAGATTTTGAAATATCAAGTTGTTGCTAAATTGGTTGAGACTTGAGAGTGAGACAATTTGATCTGTTTTATCCAAAATGAGTTGATTTGTGGTTACTGTTCATGATTTCCTTTCATTTCAATTGGTGTAGAAAGTCGGATTTAAAAAAGTTTGTACTAAACCAGTGTTATTGATTCATTTAGTTGAAAAAGATATTACTTCAATAATATGGTTGCAGTGATTAAAACTCCGGCGGCCCATGTGATATTGAACACTCAACTTTTTCCTTGGGGGTCCAAATAGAAGCAAAGCCCACAGTCAACCCAACACTGTGTCACAGAAAATTTAAGGTCATAACTTGTCAACATTTTAGTTAAAATATTGTCATAGAAAATTTAAGGTCGAACCCGATGCGTGACTTGAGATTAGGATATCTAGCTGTTCCAACACTAAGAATGAGAATCAGATCTCGATAAAATTACAAAACTAGTAATCTCATCCGCCGTGTGAATGGAAGATTGAAAAAATGATTTGTCTTGAATGTGCAGATCAAGTCCATCCATTTTCATTATTCAAGTTTTGTGGTTTAAGACCATGTCATGTCAAGAACAATGTATTCATATTTTATTCGTTTGATCCATATTTTATTCATTTGATTTTTTTTTGGTTTTATCCACCTTGATTTATCCGTTTTTCCATTCATAACTTAAAAATGATTTATTTTTTACGTTGAAAATCAATCATTCTTCGCAATTCATTATAAATATCCAGACCATTTATTTTTTAAGGTTTTTTTGCCTTTGGATTCCATTTATAAATTCATTTTCGTTTTATGTTTGGAAGTTTCTATTTGGTTGCTTCCACAAACGAATTCTTCTACCTAGGATATCATTTATCAATCTTGTCTTTTCCTTTTAAGAATATTTTGTCCACCTATTCGCTATGTTCTTATTATTGTTCCTCACTCCAGCAAACGAAGTGGAATGATTTCTCGAAAAATGTCGGATAAATAAAGTTGTTTTGTACATCTCTACTAGACACATGAGATATTGCGAAATTGACTATTTCCTTAATTTTATTCATGAAAAAGGTATTGAATTACGCCAATATATATATATATCAAGTGGCTCTTGATCTAATAATTTTCATTTTTTAGATAAAAAAAAATCCCTATGTAAAATCCATAGATGTCGTAAGTATATACCATAGTATAATTATAAATCCTTAGATGTCGTAATCATATAATTAAATACTATTTTTTTGTCGGATAATTAAATACTATTATAACCATAATTTTGAAATCCAAAAAGATATACTAGTTCAGTATGTCATAAGTATTTAACATAGTATAATTTTTCTTTTCTTTTTCTGGTATAAGCATTATATTATTTAATAGATATATTAAACATGATAACTGTAAATTTTATTAAAGTTTGTTGGGTGATAATGGTATATAGTTTTTTTTCACTTTTTGTAAAGTGATTCAGTCATTTCCATACCATTCGCAGTAACACGTACGAAACGATAAAATGTGGAAATTAAAAAGTGATTTTAAAATCATTCCACACGTTGTAGATTTATAACTAATTTAGGCAAAACTACACTAAGCTACTAAATAGTAGCTTTTGGCTTTTTAGAATTTTTTTGCATTTTGTTTTTTTTTCAATATATTTTAGTTTTTATTTTTTGTTATATATTTTTTTTACCGCCAACTTATAGTCTCATCATATATCGCCACCATCTTTTCCAAAAACATCTATAACTCAATATAACATCTCATCAAACTAAACTTTGAGATTTGGGAAAATAAGTGGAGAATCTTGACAAACCAACCAAGGTATGATAAAACCATTAGAAAAAGAATTCCCGCATGATTTATTTCGTCAGTCCCAAATTCCAGACGTTTCTTTTGATCTATCAAATAACTTGATATCAATAGTGAAAAAATGTAGAAAAAACATGATAATACTAACTAAGAAAAGAATGATGTCATGAGTATGAAAAATCGAAGTCGTGAGATTGTATCTTTTTGTGTCAAATATGTTTTTTTTCTAAATTTCTTAAATAAAATGATTAGAATTTGATTTTTTATTTATATATTTGAAATTTATTCATTTAATAATTTAATAATTATGTATTTCATTTTTCAGTTATTCAGCCAAAATTTACCAGTCTTGGTATTTTGTTATTCAATAGTTTCATAATTCTATGTTTGATTTATTCATTTTATGAATTTTTTTGTTCCAGTAATTCCGATGTTTCATGATTCAGTTATTCCACTATTCATTTATTCAATAGATGTACCATTCACAGTCATTATTTTACCAAAATTATTTTTTTACTTATTGTGTCGAGATTTAGAGTGTGATGATGTCACTGTAGTTTGAGGAACATAATTGTGCTGCTGGTGACACAAGATTCGTTTAAGAAGTGCAATGTAAATAACTAAATATTGTTCAACAGTTGTTAATATCATGTGCATTAATGTCAAGATATACGATGTCCTATGTTTTCAAAAGTAAAAGCTGTTTGTATTTATTCCAAAAGAAGACAAACAAATCAATAAATTTTGCACCTACGGTTGCTTGAGACTGGTTGGCCCTCGGTAGTTAGGTCTATATTGGCTTCGTTTGAATTGATAAATCAAACAATCTGTAGTATTTGTCTATACATAATACATGCCGTAGCAAAACAGCAAAACCTCTGACTTTACGTTTTGATATATAGTTGGTCTCTCTTCCTGTTTTTATTTGTCTTTTTTAGGTCGACTAGTTAGTCTTCCTCAAAAATATTTTATCTCGTTGTATCTATATGAATTCAACATTTTTAAAAAAATTCCACAATTTAAAACTTGTAAATCTAATTCCACAAAAATGAAATTCTAAATTTAGAACCACACCAGTTTTAGAAAATTGCAGTGTTTAAATTAAACCAAATTATCATTATTAACCAATTAAACTGGATCTTACACCATAATTTTGATCCACAATACCTGTTGAAAAACCAATTATACGGAGAATGGATTTGGAGAATTTGTGAACGAGTATATACGAAAGGGAAGTTCTAGAGTTGAAGAATGATATGGTGGTGACATTTAGATGTTAAGGTGGTTAGTGAGTAGAGACTCTATTGGTAACTGAAATTTCAGTTTTGACGTTATTTGATTATCAATGTTTCGCGTAAGTTTGAGGAGTACTTATCATTGATCGGATCATGATCAATTGTTCATTTTAGATTCTAGAGAAAAATATATAATTTAAAAAAAATTATATAGTATATATCTTTTAATTTTTACTAGTTGTTTTTCTTAATGAATTTTTGAATGAATTTTCAAATCAACTAAATCCATAAACCAGTAACTCCCACTGGTTCAAATAATGGAGAATTAGAAAGTAAATGATACACAAATCACCTAAAACGATAATTTAACACAAAAGCAAAAAGAATATGAGACTAAAATTGACCAAAAACGAGATACAATTAGCTGCATTGGAAACTATGCATGTTACTACAGAAGTTGTTGTTTATCCATCAAATCCATTTTTTTCATTTGTCTTCTTTTCTGCAAACTAAATTATTAATAAGAAGAAGGCAAATAGTAGTCTAATAAAATAATGATCTACTCTAACTAACTGAGAAGCAATCACGATAGCCGCCTCGGCCATTAAAATACCACTTGAAATGCTTTATATGTTCTAAACCACAAAAAACTAAAGTTATTATTTCACAAATACAAGGTGAAGATGATTCAGAGCAACAACACTGGAGAAGCAGCTGGAGCAGTTGCAACAGCAGAACCTGCTCTGAACAGCGAGATGTTCCTGCCTAGGAGCTTGAGCACGAGCAGCTGTTTTTCCAAGGAAGACGAAGAGATGACTCGAACAGCGCTTTCTGCGTTTAGAGCCAAAGAGAATGAAATCGAGAGAAGGAAGATGGAGGTTCGTGAACGAGTGCAAGCTCAACTCGGTCGGGTCGAACAAGAAACCCGACGCCTTGCCACAATCCGCGAGGTTTTAATACTTAGTATATGTTTTAGACCTTTATTGATAATCATGCGGAACTGCAGAATAATGGAAAATTAACTAGTTTACGAAATTTTTTTGATGCATGTTATGTTATTATGTTAGATAGTATTCCACGTTATTGATATGGATCTAAAGTAATATATATATATATATATATATAACATGTGTCGTCAATCCACATGTTGGTGTGTGATGAATAATGATGATGTTTTGTATATATAGGAGCTTGAGTCTCTTTCAGATCCGATGAGGAAGGAAGTTTTGATGGTTCGTAAGAAGATTGATAGCGTTTACAAAGAGCTCAAACCATTAAGTTACTCTGTTCAAAAGAAGGTGAAAAACCTCTCCCTCCTATAAGATTGGTTTGGATTCATTTTGGTTTTACCAATCATCAAACTAAATATATATACCACCTTTGTTGTTTATTTGTTTTTTTTTTTTTTGTGACGGAATGAAGCAGCAAAGGGAATACAAAGAAGCAGTTGATGCATTCAACGAGAAGAATTTGGAGAAAATTCAGCTTATTACAAAACTCATGGAGGTTAGTTTCCTGCTTTTATCTTTATAACTTCCTGATTCATTGATTTTGTATATGTTGCATAAATTGAATCTATTTTTAACCGAGGAGATTGAACAGTTAGCTGGAGAAAGCGAGAATCTGAGGTTGAATAAGCTTGAAGAGCTCAGCAAGAGCATACAGTGAATGTCACGACACATGATCACAAAGATCAATCAAGAACTAAATAATCTTTGGTCTTGGTTCTTTGTGTGAATTGTCATCTATCTTCTTTCTTGTTTTGTAAAATGTGAAATTTGTGGGTGATTTGTTTTTGGTAATTTATAAATCTTGGTGCAGTATGTTTTTTTTTTTAAAATCTCATTCTCACAAAAATGTATAAATAATACATTTTGTACGATTTTAATTTTCACATTTAATATAACTTTTTCAGCCCTAGAGAATCCGCAATGGGAGTCTCTCACAAAGTCTCCAAAAAAACAATAAACAAATAAAAAATATTTAAAAATTAAGTGAATCTCTCATATGAAAAAGAGTGTTGAGAGTCTCACATTTGAGAGATTCTCAACACTCTCTCTCTCTTCATTTTGAGAGACTCATAATTTAAATATTATTTATCTATACATACATTCATATTTTTGGTTGGAGACTCATATGAAAGACTACCAATGCGGATGGTTAGAAAATCCAACACCAATCCCACGCCAAACACTATTTTGTATAAAAATTCTATCTAACCCAACATTTTAACACTACAATGGTACACCATCTGGTGTTGAACTTTTTAGTTTTATGAGATTTTATAAGTTTGTATAAAGGTTTTATAAGGATTTTATAACGTTTTATAAGAGTTTTATCTAGAAAGGTTTTATAAGGGGTTTACAAGGTTTTTATAAGCCATGAGTCAGAGGTAACCTCCATTTCCTTAGAAACTAAAGTAATTCTAGAAAACTTCATTTCCCGAGAGAGAGCTTGAGACAAAAACCAAAGAGTAACTTCTTCTGATATCTTTTCTAAACCAGAAAATAGTTTTCCTTCAAACAAAAGCGAATTTATGTTCTTTCAAATAAACCATAACACCCAAGAAATAGACTGCCTGATATGCAAAGGAATTGAAGATCTTTTACTTAACACTAAGAGATGATGAATGTTGGAGAAAACGGACACACAATCAAAACCTGATATGGGTGAGGCAAATGTGAACGAGCCCAAACTTGTATAAACAAGGAACATATAAAAAGTACATAGTTAATGGTTTTTGCATTTTCACCACATNCGTTACACATGGCATCTGGAGTTCACATGGAGATGCGTTTTAATAAGTTGTCCACCCACAAGTATAGTTCCACACAAAGCTTTCCAAAGGAATACTTTGATTTTTGGTGCAGTTTGCAAAGACCATACTTACGCCTTCAGACAATTCACAGATGGTCTCATACCGGCTTCTCGAATAAGTTCTCCAAACTGCTCTTGAAAAGCTAGTGAGTAAGCAGACTTAACCGTATACAAACCACTTTTTGTAAACCTCCAACACCAACTATCTTCTTGCCAAGTCAAAGGTTAATCTTCAAAAGTAGTTATATCTTAAAGATTAAACAACTCTTGGAGTTTTTCCAGATTCCAACACTTGTTTTCCAAATCCAAAAGATAATTAATCCTCAAAGATATATCTACAAAAATATTTATCATGAGAAGGCTTTTAGGAATATCAACTTCAATCCAAGTATCATCCCAAACATAAATGGAATCTCCATTACCAATCAATCTTTTCAATCACTTAACCAAAAAAGCCCTACCATGTAAAACACTTTTTCAACCATAAGAAGGCGGAACATCTTCAGAAGGTGACACAAAGTCCAAACCAGAGAAATACCTACTTTTTAACACCCATACCACCTAAGTCTTTAGGTAAACCCATTTTATCCTAGCTAATCCAACATACTTTCTTCTTATCTCCTTGAGCTTGCCACAAAAACTCATCCATAGCACTAGAAAGCTTGGAGCATGTTATTTTGGCAACTTGAAACATGCCATATCATAAATAGACATAGATAAGTCCACATTTTCAGAAAAATCTATTTTCCACCTTGAAAGAGCATCCTAGAATGCCAACTAATGGTTTTCTCTTTAAATTTATCCTTCACATACCCCAATAACTCTATTTTGGACCCACTAAAAACTCATGGAGCCTTAAATATTTACCCGGACCACCATCATTAGCTATAAATGTGATGACCTTAATACCAATTTTAATCTCCTCATCTACAAGATTCCCAAAGGTAAGATGACTTTTGTATAAATATATATATATATATATATATATATATATATAT
>OVAP01004668.1:0-14185 GCA_900406295.1 Aurinia saxatilis | reverse complement strand
AGCACCTATAGCAATGGCCGAGAGACTGTCAGAGTACAACGTAATGGAAGATGAACACGAGATACCAAGTGCAGGCAGAAGTTCACGAAGCATCAATATTTCACTGACCGTGTCAGCAATGGCGCGATATTCGGCTTCAGCAGAAGATCGGGATACCCGATCCTGTTTTTCAGTCTTCTAGGACAAAGGAGACCCGCCTAATTGAACAAACCATCCCGTAAGTGACCGCCGGGTGGTCTCACAATCACCCCAGTCAGCATCACACCAAGCAGTCAATTGAAGATCAGAATTAGCAGTAAGAAGAATACCTTGACCCGGACTATTTTTGAGGTAACGAACAACACGAAGAGCAGCCTCCCAATGTTCAGATTTCGGATCATTCATGAATTGAGACAAGATGTGGATAGGATAAGAAAGTTCAGGACGAGTCACACCGAGATATATGAGTCGACCGACTAATCTCCTATACCGAGCAGGATCAGTGAAAGAAGTACCAGTAGCACTGGTGAGCGTGTGGTTTTGCACCATCGGAAAAGAGACTGGTTTAACGCCAAGCAGTCCGGTTTCAGCAATAATATCAAGCGCATATTTACGTTGACAAAGATATATCCCTTTAGAACTACGAGCTACTTCAATACCAAGGAAATATCTCAAAACACCAAGATCCTTCATGTGAAAACATGAGCTTAAATAGTCTTTGAATTTGGTAATAAGACCAACAGAACTGCCTGTGATGATCAAATCATCAACATAGACTAAAACATGAAGGCGAGTGTCACCTCTTGCAAGTGTAAACAAAGAGTAATCTTTCCCAGCTTGCTGAAAACCATAGTCCTCCAAAGCAGTAGAAAGTTTAGCAAACCAACACTGTGGTGCCTGTTTCCAGCCATAAAGAGATTTACGAAGTCTACAAACTTTGTTCTTGTCATTGGTACAAAAACCCGGAGGAAGTTGCATATAGACTTCTTCATCAAGATCTCCATGTAAGAAAGAGTTGTGAACATCCATTTGGTGAACCTCCCAATCATTAACAATGACTTGCTTGAGAAATGCTCGAACTGTAACCATTTTAGCTTCAATACCCTCAGTTTGAGTGTTACCAAGAACCACTAGACGAGCCTTGTATCTTTCTAACGAACCATATGCTTTTAACTTGACACGAAATACCCATTTACAGCCTAAAGCTTTCTTACCTGGTGGTAACGTTTTAACTGTCCATGTACCCAGATCTTCGAGAGAAACTATCTCGTCTTTTACCGCAAGCCTCCAATTCTCACCAAGTATTGCATCTTTGTAGTGTTGCAGTTCATAGATGGTGTTAACAGCCATGAGAAATGCTTGATAATGGTCTGAAAACCGTGTGCTCGAGAGAAATTCATCCAAAGGATAAGCTGTAGAAGATGTGTGTGGCTGATGAAGTAAGGTGGTAATGTGATCAGCGAGACATGTGGAGTTAACTTTATGTCTATGTCCACGTCCAAGTAGTTCTGGTTCCAGAGATGTGGTAGTGACACTAGGAACGGGTTCAGGAGGAACAGAGGTAGAGATGAATATTTCTGGTGCTGTGGATAAATCGAGAGAAGTAGAGCCGGTATCTGAAGCAGATGACACACATGCGTCATTTTCTGAGGCGAGAACTGTGTCTTTACGACCAGAAGCAGAACTCGGCGATGTGGCAGAGTCTGAAGTAGGAGCATCGGCTGAGATTGGAGAGTCAGAGACTTTTTGTGGTGAAAATGCGACAGAATCAGGACTCTCATCGTCGAGGAAAGATTGTAGAGGATCCAATGTCTAAGTTGCAGGTATTGAGGAGGAGACAGGAGAAGAGGACAATGTCGGGATATTTTCAGGAAAAGGAAACTCTGTTTCGATGAACTTGACATCTCTAGTAACTGATATTTTCCCTGTGTCAATGTTGTAGACTCTCCAACCTTTTTGAGCAAAAGGATATCCGAGAAAAATTGATTTGTACTTCTAGTAGCAAACTTATCTCCTTTGATTATGTGCATAACACACACAGCCAAATATACGAATATGTTCCAGAGGTGGTGGCCGGTTGTATATCATTTCAAATGGAGTTTTGCCATGGAGAACCTCAGTAGGAGTACGATTAATTAGATAACCCGCAATGAGTGCACAATAGCTCCAAAATTCAGTTGGAAGACCTGCTTGAAAACGAAGAGACCTGGCGAGATTTAGAATGTGTTGGTGTTTTCTTTCAACTCGACCATTTTGTTGTGGTGTACCAACACATGATCGCTCATGAAGAATTCCTTTTTCAGCAAAATTTTTTGATAAAAGAATTCAGAGCCATTATCACTTCTTATTGCTTTAACAGCACTTGAAAATTGTCTTTCCACAAGAGCAATGAAGTTCTTGAGATGAATAGGTGCTTCGTCTTTAGATGGGAGTAAATAAATCCAAACTGCTCTTGAATAATCATCCAAAATTGTGAGAAAATACTTTGATCCACAGATAGAAGTTGTTCTATAAGGCCCCCAAAGATCGCAGTGAACCAATTCAAATGCAAAACTCGTCTTATTGATACTCAAAGGAAAAGAATCTCTTGTGTGTTTGGCTCGAATACAAATGTCACAAGTTTTTGAATCAAAACTAGAGTGTCTTAAATCATCTAACTTCAACAAATTTAAAGCGTTCGAAGAAGGATGTCCCAACCGCTTATGCCAAAGATCCGTTGTAGTTGATGTCGAACTTTGAATAACTGCTGCAGCATCCATCCGTTGGAAGAAATAAAGACCATATATTTGCTCACCCACTCCAATCAGCATCAGTGTGATGCGATCCTGTATAAGACAAATCTTGTTAGTGATTTGAAACATACACTTGCAGTCTCTTGTCAACTGAGAAACAGAGATTAAATGACACTTGAGTCCATCAACGAAAAACACTTCCTGAAGACTTAAAGAAGATCCCAACTTAACACGACCATGTTTAGTAGATGTAGTAAATCGACCATCAGGGAGTTTAATAGCAACCGGAGCCATATCACAAATATCACACAAATACTCAAGAGATCCAGTCATGTGGTTTGAAGCACCTGTGTCAATTATCCATGATTCAAGAAAGTACGTACCAGTAGTGTATGTTGTAGTTGCCTTTCTTACTTCAAGAAAATGCGCAAGCTATTTCCATTGTTCATCGGAAAGGCCACTGATACCGATGCGATCCACATCTGTTAAAGAAGGAGAAGAAGAGGATCCAGCGTACATGTGATTGAGACGAGCTTGATCACAAGATCGAGACAAACACGAGACAAACACGAGGTGATAATAAACATGAGGTCAAAGGAAAAGAAGAACGAAAAACAGAGAGTTTTGAGATCAAAAGATCGAGACAAAGAAACTCGTAGAAGTTTGAGTTTCAGAGCTCTGATACNATTCTTATCATTCATGTACAAACGGCGTTTACATATATACTTGGATACAATATGAATTGTCGGCAAACCTAAGCTACCCTAGTTACATAATTGGGCTAGCCCATATAAGCCCTAATAGAAACCATGAAAATCCAAAAAAAAATATTCCTTTTCCTCGTCGTTTTATATATCTTGTAATTTCAGTTTGAAAACGAATGCTCTAGCATGCAGAGCTCGTGATTACTCGTGGGATATTATTTTTGTAACCTATGAGCTCCCGATTTGGATATAAAATAGTACTAACCAAAAGCGGAGTACATTAGCCGGAGACACAACAGGATGATCCCAGAGTCTAAAACCGGGTTAACCGGAGTACCCAAGCGGAATCCCTAAAATTGTATAGCACAACCCTAAACAACTCTGCTAAATTAAATCTAAAGCAATTACAAATTGATGAGCACAGAAATTAGAGACAACTAAGATGAAGGAATTCATCTTCGGTTCATAGCACAACGTCAATGGAGAGAGAAACTTGTATCGCCAAGAAGAGGAGAAACTAGGGAGAAGTAGGCAGAACGAACACATGCAGATCTTCATTCCGTGAACAGCTACAAATGTAACATCCCGANTTCATTCCGTGAACAGCTACAAATGTAACATCCCGAGCCGGGCTATTTAAAATTTGTGAAATGGAAAAGGGAAAGCCCAAGAAGAAACCAATGATACTGAAGCCCAGTAAAAGAAAACCTAGGTCTTTTCTCTGTTCCCTATAAAAAGGGTTATTCTCTTCTCACTACAGCCCTCAAGGAAAGGGACAGCGAAGTTCTGTTAAACTGCCACCACTGAGCCACCAGCATTCCAGGAAGATTCTGGCAAACCGTAAGGAGTCAAGAGACGAGCCTCACACAAAATCGAAGTCCTGAGAGTCAGCTTTCTGTGAAGACCAAGATCATCCTAATCCGAATTGTGGTCAGAGAGTTATGGCCGTTTTACTCCAACATGTACAGCCTGTCCGCGAGTCAGATCCGCCTCACATCATGTATACCTTCAAAGACCTATATCTCGCGAATCAGAAGGAACCAGACGACCCACAACCTATCAAATCGAATATCCCGATGTTAAGTTCCCTTAGAGAGAAGAATCGGCACGATCTGACATCTGGTCATGAAGATATTGATGTTTTGGTCCAACGTCTCTAATCTGGTTAAATCAGATTTCAGGTGAGGACCCGATCTGTCTTATCCCTGGTTCAGTTTGTTGCTTGTATTGCAAGTTAAGATCATATATAGGCTGTTGTATGAAATTGTGTGTATTACTATGATTAATATTGTAACTGATATATGTGGTAGTATATGAAACTGTTAGGTTGCCATGTTATCTGAATCTGGTGGAATTTGTGTGATGTTGGCCAAGGATACGTTCCTAGCCCATATGAATCTGTTTATCTGGTTATAGGAGACGTCCCTAACCAATCTGAATCTTGTATTGTTGTTGGTCAAGGATACGTTCCTAACCCATCTGAAATAAACGTGAGCCGCGTGAATGGCCGTGCATAATCATGTGTATGTTGCATCTGATGTGGAATTAGGTGGTGAAATAGCTGTTATTAGTATGTAGTGGTTATATACGAACTATTGATTGTGAGTCTTGTATGTGTGTTAACTGGTAAGCTTGTAGCTGTTGTACTGTGGATTTGGTGAGCTTGCTCGCCCTCACTGAGTAACCTTGAGTTACTCACCCCTCCTCTTCCCCCTTCTTCCAGGTTAGGTGGCTGAGTACGAATGAGCATTTGGTGGTGTGTGTTGTTTTGGCGCCAGGATTTGATCCCCGCTTGTGGTGACTCCGAAAGGATTTTGTGTCTAATCTGTTGTCTCAATACTCCAATCTGGCTTTGGTTTTGTACCGGGCGGGTTGGGGTCTTACAACAAGCCTCTTTTTACTGCTTCACTAAAGGAGACAAAGCCACTGAGGAGCAACCACCAATCGGAACCTTATTCCTTCGAAGAATTCTGCAGCACCGTCGGGAATCGCCGGAACCAATTCCAAAAGAAACCTTGAACGAGAGTCTCTTTCAAACGATCATCCATACGTAATTAATCAAATAAAATTAACAAAAAAGTAGGTTTGCATGTAAACAGAGGGACTAAGCCGAGAAAGAGATTTCAAATCGGAAAAGTCGATTGAAACAGGCGACAAGACCGGATCCGGACACCCGTAGCTCTCTCTGAAACAAAAACACGGTGAGAAGAAGAACCACAGAAAGATCTCGCTCCTGGATCCAGAGATCCAAACAGATCGAAATCTGATCTTACCCCACCGACAAACCAATTCCAAATCAAACCCTCCCGAATTAATATCAAGACAAACAAAAGAAAGACCGGAAACTAAAGAAACGATCTGACCGGTGTTGGTCATAAATGCGGAAAGTGGTAGAAGAGTTTGTTGGTCTCTCTCACTAAAAAGTTAAGATAGAGAGAAGTTTTTATTTTTCCAGTATGGTTATAACCCCTATAAATTACTTAATAGATGTTAACAAAAAATAATAATATATATTTCAATATATGCCGAAGATAGAGAGAGGCATGACTTGAATCGAATTAGTTTACACATCCTCTCTCTCTCAACTTTGCTCTACCTTCTATCTTAACCGTATTAAATCTATGATTGGTTTGATCCAAATTTACGCGCTTCCAAACATTACATCAGTTTCAAACATTGGTTGAAGTGACGAACACTTTCAAACCTACTACTTCATCAGTTTCAACTTTTGGTTGTTCTAATTCACAATTGTACACAACATAGATTCCGGCCAAAGGGATCGTATCTATAGTGGACTAAGAAGCCCGCATGTTAAACTATACCCCGTACATGTAAGAACATGCAATGGTAAATTTAATCGGCAGATCAAGAAGAATAAAGTTTGAGAAATTAAAACTTAGAACTAATCAAAAGTTAAGATGAATAATTCCTCTAAAAACCATAATTGAGAGATTCTCAGCAAAAGTCTATAAAAGATTTATGAACCTAACTTTATATGGCTCCAAAAGTATTTTTCCTTTCATTTACCATCACTATGTACACTGCCTATCAATCAGGGACATTACTGAAGAGAAAGGAACAACTACGCAGACATCACCCTTCCCGAACCACCACGCCTTTGTAATCTCCTATTAGTTTCATACTCAAGATCATCGGTAGGCAGCTCATATCGACAAACAGGGCAAGTGTTCCTAATCCCTAACCAAGGAAGTATACAGTCTCCATGATAGTAATGCTTACAAGGAAGCCTCGTAACTCTCTCCTTAACTGCAACCTCATCTTTGCAGATTGCACAAACAATAGCCCCATCACGCAATTCCTCATAAGTAATTTCCACAACAGGAAGATCCTCCACAAACTTTTTAGAAGCCGGTGGACTTCCCGTGATCACAGCGTCATTATCGAAGAGAGCATCGTACTGATCTCCACCGTAATATTCATTCATTCCATGTAACATAGTATCTAGAAAAACACTAAAATCAAAGTCCATGTCCATCACGCTAGCGTTCACAGGGAACTCTTGGTCAGATTCGGCAGTGAAATAAGCGAGACGATCTTGCACAGGCACTTCAACTTCAACCCAGTCTACTGCATTCTGCAAATCCTCCCATTGCAGTTCTTCATCAAACACCATGTCCATCATCACTTCTTCACTAAGACCCGACCCAATTTCGACCCGACCCGAATCAATTTCAATAATCTCCTCATCTGAATCAGAATCAATCTCAATTACTTCAATCCCATCCCCACCAAACCCTGACCCGGTTCCTGACCCGGATCCGGATCCGGATCCTGACCCGATACCGAGTCCTAAATCTATCTCTTCCTCCACCGTCTCGAGAGATCTCCAAACATCGAAAGCAACAGAATTACTTACCCTAGGAATCGGGCTCGAGTAAGCCTCGTCACGATCGAAGAAATCGATGAAACAGTTATGCGGATCGGGTCCTGAATCCATAGAAACCGATCCAGAATTCGAATTCGACTCTAGAAAAGAGAAATACGGAATGATTTCACTCTGACTGAACAGAGAGAAATTCAATGCTTCACCGTCACCAGATCGAGAAGCTTCCACTGCGACTGTGCTGTTATCGCCACCGCGTTGCTCTTCCGGTGAAACGGTGATGGAACAACCGAAAAGTTTCGCCGACGACGACGCCATTGGTGTAGTTTTTCAGAGAGAAAGGTAAAATAGAAAATCAAAGTTTTGGGGGAGAAGGAGGAGTATCGTATCTGTACATAATAAATAATATTATATTTATGACGTGTATCTATCTTCTTAAACTCGTGGCCTAAGATTCTGACACGTAATCATTACAATTTTTGGAAACTTAATCAAGTAAGTAAAGTTCAAAGTTTTAGGAAATTTACAAAAAAAAAAGGAAACGCCGTTGCCGGGGATCGAACCCGGGTCACCCGCGTGACAGGCGGGAATACTTACCACTATACTACAACGACTCTTTTGTTCTTGAATCTATTTTATTCAATATCTCATTATTTAGTTTACACAATTTCCACCACCATTAGTTCTTTCTCTCTACTGTCATCATTTTTATGATCAAGTTTGTCACACATACAAAGTCCATATCAACAAAATCTTTGAGCGAATTGTTATAAAGTAGTATGAAACTAATACAAAAAAGTACAAAATAAATAGTTCAAACTTGAAAGGTCTACTAAAGTCTTTGCTTGGATCAAAAACGCAAAACTTATAATGAATATCGTTATAGAGAAAAGGGGAGATCTTTTGCAAACAAAAATCAAAATTTCTTGTGTAAACATTTGCTCTATGATGTGGAGGCAATATTTTCTGTCTTTTGGCGTTTCTTATCTGGCCCATCCTCAACATTATCTTCTTGCTGCTGCTGCTCTTCTTCTTCTTCTTCTTCTCCTTCTCCTTCTCCTTCTGCTTCATGGCCATTCAGATGACCATTAACTGCATCATGACCAAGAAGCGAGACGTGTTTGCTTGTGATCTGACGACCAGCCCTAACCTTTGGACCCCAATGCTTCTCTGGGTTTGGTAGAAACCGGGCTACTTTCTTTGCCTGTGCTTTGCTAAGCGAACCAACATGACGCGAGAAGTCAGCCTGTCAAAAAGAAAAAACACTGTTTGGAAATTCTAGCTTCGAACTAAATTCAGCTTCCACCAATATACCAGAATAAAGAATGAATGCAATATAACAATATCAAGTGAAATAGACCTGATGAGATGGTTCTTTGGATAGAATCACACTTCCAGGATGTTCAGGTGACTGCGGCTTCACAGGATGATTTTTCACCTAACGAACAAACAAAATAAGACATTTATTATGGCCTATTATATATAATAAGGCGGTTAATGCATATGCATTTAGTGGAGACAAATGAAGGAAAGGATTACCCAGCACCGCATGATGTCCCAGATGATCTCCATTGGAGCATCAGTTTTAATTGCAAGTGGGTTCACATGGGACCCCGAGATACGGTACTTTGCATTGATTACTGCTGAACGGAACATAGCAGCTGATGGTGAAGTACATTTTAGAGTTCCAGAGAGACTATGAAGGCTCAAGAAGAGCGGAACATCTGGCAATTCCTGGGGACAAGTCAAACAAATAGAGTTTTAGAGAAATTGACCAAAACAAAACAAAAAAAAAAAAAATGAAATTTTTAAAGTTTGGAGAGGTTTGCCTCTGAGATTGTGGTAAGCATAGAGCAGACTTTGTCGTAAGCTGGATATCTGTCTTTCATGGATTTAACACCGTTTAGTATCGAAGTTACCCATTCTTGATCATGAATTGGAGCGGACCACATAGGTCCACCCATGTTATATTTCTTTCCACAATGAGTGCATTCCTGAGGAACAACAGGGCCAATTCCTGCTTGATACCTCACACTTTTGTTCTGCTACAGAAATTATAAAAGAGGATTAAAAAGCGGTTCTCAAAAAGTAACTAAGCTAACTTATGCAAAGAGTCAGACATGAAACCTTAGGGAGAGATCTTCCAACAGACTGAAGATGAAAGGAATCACAACCAATGCATTGATAGACATAAGAGAGCTTAAGTGGAGTGTTTTTCATTGCACTCGCCGAACTGCATTTCACAAAGCTTCAGTTCTTACTTGTTTCTAGATGAGAGAGAGTGTGTGTTTGAAAAGAAAGGAAAAACTCACGTGTACACGCGGACAAAAACACGGACGTAGAAATCCATTTGGACCGATAGAACCGGAACGATATACCGCTTGTAGCGATTTGCATGGCTCTACAAATCAACACAATATAACCAAAGTCAATAGATCGAGAAAAAACAGAGACGAAAAGATAATAAAGAATAGGTAACTTTAAAACAATCAAAGCCTGGGAAATTGGGCGAGTAAATCAATCCAACATTATTTGGATCCTAGCGGCAGCGAAAAAAATTACCTCGATGCTGGCAAGGAGGATTCGTAAAGCCATCTCATGATGATATTTAGCTTTCAGGGGATAGGCGCCATATCTAACAGTAAATAAATTCAAGACATTCAGACAAAACCATAGATATCTGCATTCAGATGGAGGTAATAATGAAGGGGTAAATTCTCACTTGGAATAGCAAACCTCGCCGTTAGCCCCACATAACACTGCCATGTCAGTTGCTGTACACATCAGCAACCCACCATCGGCAACTGATTGAAGAGCTGAATCAAGGAAAATAGAGGGCGAACCATATGGATCAAGATCAACCTAAGACATCAGTTAAGCAAATTAGTTAACAGATTATGGGAATCAAGAAGATGAAAAGAATTTCAAACTTTAACTTAATGGGCATAAGATTTTGCGAAAAGTGAAGGCATACCACATCAAATTCTTTTGGGTGGCTGAGCATATGGACACGAGCATCAGTAAGATGTGACTCCACCTTTGAAGTAGACATTAAGCCATTGAACTTTATGTTTCTCTGGCAAGCTTCAACCGATGCTTTAAGAGGAAAATGTTATGCGGTATTAGTCTGAGAGATTAGGATAAAGTTGAGTTTCGAAACATCTTCAGAATCAGAAATGTTGAGAAAAGAAGATTACCTGGGTCATTATCTAAAGCCACAACTTGACCAATTCCTTCAACTTCACGAGCATATCTCAAAGCCCGTAATCCAGAAGCTGACAGGGCCTATAGAATTAACAACACAAGAGAGAAAGGTTATCTACCAGAAAAGTATTGTACACAGCAAATAAGAAAACAAACTACAGTTTCCAGAGTAACAAAAAGGAAAGAAGATAGGTAGACCTCAAGCACTTTGGGTGGCTTAAGTTCCCTTCGTGCAGGTTCATATGCAGTCTTGGCAGCAGCTTCCTCTGGTACATCCTGAGATGTCACATCATGTTCTCCATTGGCTTTACCGTTATCCTCACCGTTTTCAGCTGGAGTTTCGTCCTTAGAGGTTTCAGAGACATCCTTCTGAGGCACGTTCCCTGACGATCTAGCTCTTTTAGACAACATAGCCTCATGCTCTTGCTTCCGTTTGGAGATAAATGCCCTCAGGACAGCAATGGACATGTCCCTATTGTTGACCTAACCATACAACAATAAGCTTAGCTCACAGACACAAAATAACACTAAACCATTACTGGATGCAAAAAACACTAAGTTTGAAATCTTCAAACTAATACTTAACGAGTCCTAAGATTGCCCTTGATGTAATTCAATCAATTAGCTCGAAAAACTAAGAACTTGTGCAGCAAATCAAATCAAATCAAATCCAGTAGCAACAAACCTGAGCTTTGTTGAAAAAGACTTGATTCTTCTTATGCATAAGAATCTCAGCTTCTCCTTCCTTAATAACGGTAAAATCATTTAGATCTGTCTCCATCACTGATCTCAGATTCTTCTTCTTCACTTCTTTAGGAACAATAGATTCACAAATTGAGTAACCAAAACGAATCTGTAGTCGAAACGACAAATCACAAAGCTTGAAGGTTGAATAAAGAGGTCGACAACAGTTATTGACTTGTCTTAGTGAAGACAGAAGAAACCCTATCGCTTTTCCTTTGTGTGTTGCAGTTTCAGAGAAAAAGAAGACGAAAAGAGGCCGTACAGTAGCTTAGTTTTAAACCCTACGAACCCATAGGACGAAATTGGTAGTATCGAAAACATATGGGGTCAAAAAAAAAGAGCAGAAAAAAGTAAACAAAAATACTGGCCTATACAGGGATCGAACCTGTGACCTTCGCGTTATTAGCACGACGCTCTAACCAGCTGAGCTAATAGGCCATTTGAAATAGCTTGTCTTAGTGATGATATAACTACTAGATAGGAATGGGATCAAAAACCAAACGGGTGGCCTATACAGGGATCGAACCTGTGACCTTCGCGTTATTAGCACGACGCTCTAACCAGCTGAGCTAATAGGCCACATCTGCTAAGGTTAGATGGGTTTTACTTTTATATGTATACACGTAAGTTCACGATATCCATTATCAGGCTAAGAAAAAGAAGAAGCAGAAGTGAGAAAGGGAGAGAGGAGGAAGATGCAGAGCTTGACATCAAACGAAATAGCTGGTTTCGCAGTTGGGGCTTTTCTTCTCGGGGCCACCATAGCTGCTCCTAAAGTCGATGCTTTTATCGCCGCTTCTCAGAGAAGGTACAAACAAATCTCACTACAAAGATTTCTGAAAAAAAAACACAACTTGTTACCACATTTTTCGTGTCCGGATTGAAAACCCGTGTTGTAGAATATCCGATTTTTGAATTGGCGTATGATGATAGTAGCTGCATAGAATTGTCATAAGCTGTTGGATTTCATGCTTGATTGATGCCATTTCCATTTTTCTTCTTATCAATCTGCTGAAAATCATAAGACTTTTGGAGTTCTTGATTTTGTTTATGGATTCTGGAAACCTTATCCATTGTGATGAGAGAGAGACTGTCTAGGCAACTAGGAACGGTCCTAAGGCTGTTAATTGATGTCTCCAAAAAATGTTCTAGACTCCTATCTTACCATTATATGTTTCTAAACACAACTTTTGTAGATCACTTGGAATGTGTAGGAAATGTGGGGATCTTAAGAGTGTAGCATGCGGGCGATGCAAAGGGACAGGATATATCAAATCAGGAGGACTATTTGGACTCGGTGACACATCAAACGTAAAATCAGCTGCTTGCGACAATTGCCAATCCAAAGGTTGCTTCCCTTGCCCCGAGTGCTCAAAATATTGACCATTTTTTTTGTATTTTATAGATTGCCTCAAGACTGAAACCTACTTGTTACATCTTCTTGACCTTAAGATATATGTAATCAGTCCATTGGTAATTTTTAAATTTGAAGCATGTTGTTACTTTTTAACATCACAAATGCTAACACACGCCTCAGGCCCCTACGGCTTGGCTTGATGTCACAAGCGATCCACTAGAATTACAGAGAACACTCACCAAGAAAGGCACAAGAAAATGATCATGAGACCATGACCTCATGTAGATTGAGTGAAACCGGTTACAACTTGAATCAGTTAGATCCATGACTAGCAAACCAACTGATCTCCAACCTACTATATGCACTAGCTGAGCTTCAACCAATTCGGTTTAGCTCAATATCAAGGGTTGTTTGTCACCCATCGATCAACAAATGTCTAAATCCTTTTGAGAAAGTCTCTTATCTCATTTTTGTGGGTTATGAATTGCTGGTTTAACCAAACTGGCAGTTTCATTACGTAAACCGGATGTTAGTGGTTGTTGATTCGGCTTAACCGGCTCTTGTCTTCATTAAACCGAAAATTCATTGACCGGTATTTAAAATTGATTTAATCATAATTGGTGAAAAGTAAAACAGACATTTTTAAGGGTTTAAAATTCTAATTTAGTGACCTCGTCATTTTTTTGGAACTAAGGGTGTGTTGTTGAATTTGGTATTTCAATGTATTTTAAAGAATTTAGATTTAGTAGCTTTTCAATGTATTTTTATGTATTCTTTTTAATTCTAGTGGATTCTTATCTATTTGGTTGTACATAAGTTTCATGTATTGTTATGTATTTGGTTGTATTTGAAAATCATTTAAAAACAAAAAGGATGTGAGACAAACAAAGCTTTTCAAGAAGATGATAGAGATGTATGACCATATATACTACAATGAGGCAAACAGATAAATGTAAAGTAATATAGAACAAAAATCACCATACAATACCAAAAAAATTTTGAGAAAAAGAGGAAAGCATAGTCGAGATATGAATATCTTTCCTTAATTCTTTAGACGCCCCGTAGTGTGACGGTTTCGATGACTGTAAGAATCTCATGATACAACTGCTGTATTTGTTTCTAACTCCCAACACCGGAATAGAATCTAACGAACCTTATTACTGTGTATATTTTCAGACTCAACAACTAAATTTGTGAGGAATTGTTTATTTCTTTTCTATTTGATCGAATGAATGATCTCAGCTCTTTTTTTGGAGAAGTGGTAAAGCTATGGCTTTTAAGTTTTTCTCAAGCTAACCATTAATTTTCACGTTAGGAAAAAATCATTAAGACAAATATTAATTGTCTATGCATTTCTAGCTTTCACACATAAATCAAAATAAACGTTACTTGTACATTTGTTTGATTATCATTGAATTAGAATAATTTTCTTTATGATTTTGTATTAATAAATTAATCACAAATTTCATAATAATTTGGCTGCAAAGATAAAGGTCATTGGGCCTACTATCCATATACCAAATTTTAATCATAATTTGAATCTCAATTGTGGTCTGGCCCGTTTCTCCCCTTTCGGTACCCACGCAAGTATGAGATTTTGCTTTAATACATTGTAGTGTAT